>JARFJB010002229.1:257064-302064 GCA_036346205.1 Vesta saturnalis | reverse complement strand
TCTAGTCACTTGAAACATTTTGCTAACTAATTTTTGTTATTATTATAAGTTTTTGTTATGAACGAATAAGTTCAAAGTAATTATATAATTAAAAATTGTTATTATCTTTAAAATAGACAAATAAAAAGTTTACCTCGAGTAGGATTTGAACCTACGACCTGTACTTTGCTAGAGTACCGCGCTAGCCTTCTGCGCCATCAAGGTACAAGCCCCAATCGATGTAAACTTTGTCTTTATGTATGTAGAATTCTAAATTCGAAATATAATGAGGTTACAATCAAATTACTATATTAATGGAATATGTGCCTGTAATATCACAAGGATTCACACATACCAAAGCAACTTGACTAATATTAAATTATTATAAGTTTTGTTATGAACGTGTAAGTTCAAAAGTAAATATGTAATTAAAAATTGTTATCAGTTCATTTCTATCATAAAAAAGTAGGTTTTCATCTCCTATTTAAGCCCTTCAAATTTCATTCCGATACACCTAGAGGTTAAAGAATAGTAGTGGGGGGGGGGGGGAGTTTAGATATGCACTGCATAATAATTGTGTGTGTGGGAAAGTTTTTCGAGTCAGTTCAGTCAAATGTATTAGGCTTCGAAGCGTTAACATATAAAGATTTGGTAGTATTCTTCCAAAAAAACGCTTGTATTAAAAGTAATTAGTCCATGATCTAATTAGATAGATAAATAACACCTGACGTTTCTGTGTCCTTTTTAAGATGGCGAATGCGTCACCGAAAAGGATATTGGTACCCTACAATATTACATCTATTTTGGAGTGTGTACGAAGGTACGATATTTTTTTAGTCTTGACATCCATTTTGTCTACTACTTGCCCAAATACTATTTATGTTTACGCGTGTGCCTTGTTATCTGCAAAGTTTTTAAGTATTTAAATGCTTTTGTTAGTGTACTGGGTACTGATCAGAGGTTCAAGTTATTGTTTTGGGCCGGTGACTCGTGAAACATTACTGTTTTGTATAGCTCGTTGCATTTCTTCTCCAATTTTTTTTCCATGATATGATCACCTTCATAAAAAAAATTGTGAAACAATGACACCACATTATCTCAGATGACTATAATTCTCCTCCATCTAGGCATTGTGAAGATACAAAAACTATTTCCAGGATATAATCAGACTGCATCAGCAGTAGGGATGTAGGTTTCTCCGTGGGTGTTTTACAGTTTTTGACAATAACCCGAAAACCATAACCTTTCCGCGAAAAACATTCTGCACGGAATGGTATGATAGAATCGCCATGTCATTTGAAAAAAATGGCTTCTCTTTAATAAACTAACTCGTTAGCAAATCGGCAAGTGAATACACCCCAATATCAAAAATTAAATCAATAATCTGATGATCTATAAAAACGAAATCCATATTCGACTCGAGCGCTTAGGTTATGAATATTTAAATAATATTTAAACCTGTAACTAGAATTTTTTTTTAAATTGAAATCTAGAGTCCGGATGACAAGATCGACTTAATACCAAATTAAAATGTCAAAAACATAATAACAAACCTCCCTTCTTAAAGTCCCGGAGTCATCCACTTTTTTTTAGGTATTTTCTCCCAAGTCGCCACGTATTGTGTCCGAGCCGTAAGTGCCAAGATTGGTTATTTTTCTTATAACATCTAACGTAAGGCTTTCATGGCGGGTACTGCATAAGTGTGCAAACAATCCATAAGTTTAAACTACTATGCTTATTTCAGATTTTATACCTAGTGTAATGGTCATGTCACCACAGTTTACTTTCCTCTTTTATGATCGAAGCCAAACTTTCCAGACCTTATTAAGGAGTTTGAAAAAACAAGGATTTTTACAAAGGCGCAAATGCTGTGCGCACATTTGCCACTTAATTTAAACTTTTTAATATACCATTGTCTATAATCATTATTATCTAACAATTTGTACGACAATTGCAGATTACCGACAAATAAACGAAAACACTTTCCCCGCCTACGCCTCGTTCTATGTCATTTGAATAGCAAAAAATTTAAGCGAATGCAGCTGTGAACATGTAAATCTTTATTTTGGTTATAATTGTATCAGTATTATTATAGTTTATTATTTCTATTTGGATGAAAATTATTTAATAATGTCAATTGCTATTTATACCGTGCTGATCTAAGATTTTTTTTACAGGACTTACCGTTTGCCGATCCCCTTACCTGCATCTAACCCATTTTTTACTGTATAAAGGTAAGTTATTTAATTATATTTCATTATAAAATATACTTCACGATAATTGCACGTGCAGTAAAGTTGGGCAACAATTACATCGTATTTTTATCCAGTATACATAGTATTGAGAGTCATAATAATTAAATTTGTAGGTAGGTACCAATAAATAAAGTTTTAATGTGATTGTGTCAGGGTATTTTGAACACCCTGTATACGTAGTGCGTAATTTTGTTTGTGGTTTTATTCACTTAGTTAGATTCCGTATATACATATTTTTTTTTGTTGTCAAATTAAGTTTTATAGTAAATTTGTTTAACGTGTGTAACGACCTTTAGGGTTGGTAGGTGTATGGCGAGCTTTAGATTCTTAGTTTGTGAATTATTTTTTTGTAATTTAGGTTGTTTTTCCTTATTATTTCCCGTTTATAGAAGTTTGATTAACGCTTATTTGTAAATAGTTGTATATAAGTTTAATTAAGGTTCATTTCGTTTGATTTCCTTAAAATATAATAGAAAGTTTTGTAATTTAAATAAATAGTGTAGGTTTATATGCGTATGATGTCATGTTAGCGACATAAAGACGCTTAAGTATAGTTGTTCAGTGTAATAGTGAATATGCTGGTTTTGAATCATAGAGATTGCATGTGGGCCTTATTGTTTGTACTTGAATAAAAACATAGGGATATTTTGCACGTTAAATCCGCTGACATTAAACTTTTGGAAATTACCGAGTCCTTACGGACGAAAACGAAATTTATGTATTGGGCTATTAAATCTTCCCCTTCCGTTTTTTTAATTGGAATTGGAATTAACTTAGATAAGATTTTTTATGAGTAGTGGGATTCAAAATTCAAAGATGGATTTTTGTGAATAATTTGCGGGATTCTGAAACTGATCGCGCTCTCGTGTACTAGTACAGTGCCGCTTGTTACGCTTTAAGGGGTGGTTTAGAACGTTGAAATTTTGGACCTTGTGGTGTTTAGCGAACGTATTTTTGTGTAGTAAGGGTAGTTTAGCTACTTCTGAAGAAGACCTGAAAAGGGATTTTATCAAAATTGTTCATCACCAGAGGATTATAGCTAGTGCCGATTTCGATTATACGTAAAGTTACCTAGAGGACATCGTCGTGTTGTATTAGTGCTTCAGTTACCTCTTTGGTTTTTCTCGCTTTTGCGGATTTATTTAAAGTCAACGTTCTTGAGTGCCGCTTATTTACCGTACAAAGCGTATTTAAAGATAAAGAAACTTTCGCAATATATTAAAATTTATAGTTATTTAAAACAAATTATTAACATTTTGGATTATTAGTGGAAATAAAACCAGTTAAAAGCTAAAAGTTATCAAGCAATTTTGAACGCTCAAATTATTATTTTAAAAGAAGTTTTGAATTTATGCAGTAACATTTTAACGCGATTCAATCAAGGGATCATAGAACAATAGTCAACATTTTATTCATCATTTGCCAGACCAGGAAGATTTCATTTCCGTTATAGCAGTAACCGATCATCTGGTCGGCTTTCATTGTTGTAACACAGGAGAGGTGTAATTCTAGACTTTAAGGTAATATAACATTGCGTTTTTTTTATTGAATATTTCAAGATTTTTGTGTTGCGAATTATTTTTTTTTTGTGTTGATGAAAGTTTGGAAGCGGTGTCGTATTTTTTTTTTTGGTAAATTAAGTTGTTTTAAATATATTTAGTGTGATTAATTATAGTTTTGACGCTCCGCCTTCACACTTTTTATTTTATTTTATTTTTAGTATTAAAGGGCAATGGACCCTATTGTAGTGTGGGTATATTATCCACAAATTATATATTTATAGGATAAACCATTTAGACTGGCGTAAAAGCAGATTTCTGATCAGACATCCTGTCGCCTTTTAAGCATTTGTATTTTTTTTGTTGATACGCATTATCGTATGTTTGCATTTTTTTTTTTTTATATTTATCCTTATTATTATTTTATTATAGTTTGTTAGGTTTTATAAATGTGTTTTAATTATGTGGAAACCCTTTTGTGTTACATAAAAGTTCTTTTTGCAAATTGCAAGTTACAAGTAATTTAGTTTTTAACGTAACAAAGTTAGTTTTTTTGTTTTATTGAGTAATAGCGTTCTTAATATTTAGTGTTTTATTTGATTTTTTTAGTGGAGTATTAATTCATTTAGAGTGCATTTTATAGCTTATTTTTTTTTAGTTTTGTTTTTATTGTTAGTTAATGCCTAATTATTTACACTGAGGTGTATTAACGTAACGTTATTGAGTGTTTATCACGCTTTTATTTGGAAAGCGTGTAGTGTTTTTTTTTTTTGAAGCCCTATTTCAGGTGAGTTGATGAGTTGCTGTCCAGCACACCTGGAATTGATTGCGGATAGGTAAGCGTATGTTTTTTGTATGTTTAGACACGCTATGTACTCGTAATTTTGGCACGACAACCCTTATTTTGACTACCAAACATTCTGGCACCCAAACCGAACTGATTTTGTCTTCATCCCCTATTTTGACTTA
Organism: Vesta saturnalis; assembly: GCA_036346205.1. Taxonomy (NCBI): domain Eukaryota; kingdom Metazoa; phylum Arthropoda; class Insecta; order Coleoptera; family Lampyridae; genus Vesta; species Vesta saturnalis. Next base: position 297,362 of record JARFJB010002229.1, on the reverse strand, counting down.
CGTAAGATTTACTATTCTGGTTCTGCAAAATTTTTCAACATCTGACCTACACCCATACGCTGGCTAGTCGGGGCAAAAAGGCCAATTTTATCGGTAATCCCGTTCTACCACCCGTTTATACCGTTATAATTGGAATAATCGAGAAATAATAGTTTTTATGGAAGAGCGGAAAACGCGGTATGGCGTGACGAGCGTCAAGGCTGCGCGAGGCCGCAGTACAAGAACGGCATGGAAACAAATCACGCTATAATTAATTGTCAGCTCAAGTAATATACAAGTTTTTTGGGCAGCTTTAATATAATTCGGTAACGCGTTAATACATGAAGTTTTTTGTCACTAAAATTAAGTTGATGCTTCTGTTAACATACCTTCTACGAAGGTTTGAAACTATATTTACAAATATATCCAAAAATTAAAAACTTTTCATTTCCAATGTTGTTAATATTATGAGGTGCAACTTGATTTTGTTTTGTTAAATACTAAATACCATAATTTCCATGTAACTGGACTCTATTTATGTAGTTAGAGTCGTGTGAGATCTGAAGTTTGTAATTTCCGACACACACACACACACACACACACACACACACACACACGCACACATACACGTACATACGCGCTCACGCCCACACGTACGCAAGCAGGCACGCGAACGTTCGCACATACATACGCACACGCACACGCAGACGGACACGAACACGCAAACGCACACACACACGCACACGCGCAGGCACACGCACAGCACACGAACACGTACACGACAGACACACACGACACACAGACACGCACAGCACACATACACGCACAGCAACCACGCAAACGTACACGCACACACACACAACACACAACAACAACACACGTACCACGCACATGCACAACACAAGACACACAGACACACAGACAACACAGACACACGACACACAGACACACAGACACACACACGACACACGACACACGACACACAGACACACAGACACACAGACACACAGACACACAGACACACAGACACAAGACAACAGACAACTAGCACACAGACACACAGACACACAGACAACAGACACACAGACACACAGACACACAGACACACAGACACAGTAACACAGACACACAGACACACAGATACAGACAGACACACAGACACACAGACACACAGACACACAGCACACAGACACACAGACACACAGACACACAGACACACAGAACACAGACACACAGACACACAGACACACAGACACACAGACACACAGCACAACACACAGACACACAGACACACAGACACAGACACACTGACACACAGACACACAGACACACAGACACACATGGCACACAGACACACAGACACAGACACAGACACACAGACACACAGACACACAGACACACAGACACACAGACACACACACACACACACACAAACACACAGACACGACACACAGACACACAGACACACAGACACAAGACACACAGACACACAGACTACAGACACACAGACACACAGACACACAGACTATGCACATATCACACAGACACACAGACACACAGACACACAGACACACAGACACACAGACACACAGACACACAGACACACAGACCACAGATACACAGATACACAGATACACAGACACACAGACACACAGACACACAGAGACACTCAGACCCAGACACACAGACACACAGACACACACACACGACACAGACACAAGACACGCAGACTCACGACACACGACACACAGACACACAGCACACGGACACACGGACACACAGACACACAGACACACAGACACACGACACACAGACACACAGCACACAGACACCATACAGACAGACACACGACACACAGGACACAGACACACAGACACACAGACACACGGACACACAGACACACAGACACACAGACACACAGACACACAGACACACAGACACACAGACACACAGACACACAGACACACAGACACACAGACACACAGACACACAACACAGACACACAACACACAACACACAGATACAACACACAGACACACAGACACCAGAACACAGACACAAGACACACAGACACACAGACACACAGACACACAGACACACAGACACACAGACACACAGCACACAACACACAGACAACAGACACACACACACAGACACACAGACAACAGACACAGACACACAGACACAAGACACAAGCAACAGACACACAGACACACAGACACACAGCACACAGACACACAGACACACAGACACACGACACACAGACACACAGACACACAGCACACAGACACAAGACACACAGACACACAGACACACAGACACACAGACACAAGACACAGACAACTACACACAGACACACAGACACACAGACATTACAGACACACAGACACACAGAACAAGACACACAGACACCAACACACAGACACACAGACAACAGACACACAGACACACAGACACACAGACACACAGACAACCACAGACACACAACACACAGACACACAGACACACAGACACAGACACACAGACACACAGACACACAGACACACAGACACACAGACACACAGACACACAGATACACAGATACACAGAACACAGGCACACAGACACACAGGCACACAGGCACCAGACACACAGACACACAGACACACAGACACACAGGACACAGACACACAGACACCAGATAGACAGACACACAGACACACAGGCACAGACACACAGACACACAGACACACTAGACACACAGACACACAGACACACAGACACACAGACACCAGACACACAGACACACAGACACACAGGACACAGACACACAGACACACAGACACACAGGTACAGACACACAGACACACAGACACACAGACACACAGCACACAGACACACAGAAACAGACACACAGACACACAGACACACAGACACACAGATACACAGACACACAGACACACATGACACACATACACACAGACACACAGGCACACGACACACATACACATACACACACACTACACATACACACAACACACAGACACACAGACACAACACACAGACACACAACACACATACACAGACACACAGACACACAGACACACAGACACACAGACACACAGCACACAGACACACAGATACACATACACACATACACACATACACACATACACATACAACACATACACACATAACACACAACACTACACATACACACATACACACATACACACATACACAACACACATACACACATACACACACACACACATACACACATATACACAGACACACAGGTACACAGCACACAGGCAAACAGACACACAGACACACAGACACACAGGCACACAGCACACAGACACACAACACAGACACACATACACACAACACAACATACACACATACACACATACACACAACATAACACAACACACATACACACATACACATACACACATACACACATACAACATACACACATACACACATACACACACATACACACATCACACACACATACACACAACACACATACACACATACACACATACACATACACACATACACACATACACAACACACACACACATACACACATACACACATACACACACACTACACACATACACACTACACACATACACACATACACACATCACATACACACATACACACATACACACATACACACACATCACACATACACACATACACACATACACACATACACACATACACACATACACACATACACACATACACACATACACACATACACACATACACACATACACACATACACACATACACACATACACACATACACACACACACACACACACATACACACATACACACATACACACACACACACACATACACACATACACACACACACATACACACATACACACACACACACATACACACATCACACAACACATACACACATCACACACACACACATACACACATACACACACTACACAACACACACACACATACACACATACACACACATACACACACACACACACATACACACATACACACATACACACTACAACACATCACACATACACACATACACACATACACATACACACATACACACATACACACATACACACATACACACATACACACATACACACATACACACATACACAAATACACACATACACACATACACACATACACACATACACACATACACACATACACACATACACACATACACACATACACACAGGCACACAGACACACAGACACGCAGATAGACAGACACACAGACAGACAGACACAGACATACAGACACACAGACACACAGACACACAGACACATAGACACACAGACACAGACACACAGACAGACAGACACACAGACACACAGACACACAGGCACTCAGACACACAGACACACAGACACACAGACACACAGGCACACATACACACAGGCACACAAACACACAGACACACAGACACACAGATACACAGACACACAGACACACAGACACACAGATACACAGACACACAGACACACAGACACACAGACAATTCAATTTCAATTCAATATATATTTATTTGCCCATAATCGATATTTTACAAATAGTATTTTATCGACATTCCTCCAGGTGTACAATTAACGCCCTGTAGAAATGCTTACATTCCCGTGTTATTAACAATGCACCTTAACTAGGGTAGGGAAGAGGCTCGCCGAGCTCCGGGGTAGTGTGAAACCCTGTGCAAGCAATCCCGAGTCAAATAAAAACACGCTGCTCCGCTTGCCTCCTCCCTCGTGTTACCTATATTAAGATGTTGGAGTCGTCGCCGAGGCGGCGGCTCCCTCATCTGTACTCGGGCTAATCCCTCGTCCTTTAATTAAGGACACCGCAGGTGCCTGTGTACGGGCTATTCCCGTACCCGCCCTATGTTGCATTAACTAAGATGCGGTCACCGCATCTGTACGTAAGCTAATCCTACGTCCGTTCCTACATTCTTATTTTAACTAAGCCACCCACCGGTAGCTGTCCGCCGGTTATTCCCGCGGCCGCCTAATCCTAAATTACGTTTATTTTAAACCTGCGCAGATGCAGGTTGTGACGCGGGCTGCCCGCGCCCCGCCCTATTTGTTTGTTCCTTACCTAGAGGTGTCACATGACACCTGTACGCGGTCTAACACCGCGTCCTTTCCCTAATTTCTTAATTAGGACGCTATTTGTCGTCCGAGCGGCGGCTATTCCGACGCCCCGTGCCTACCTCTTACAAACTATCTTATGATCTAACTAAAAATCTTGGGTTTCCGGACGCAGCCGTCGACCCAATCCTCTGTGCACGAGTAATGCCCGTGCCCACTTCTTACATTAACGTTAGTTCCTAATTCTAGGTAAGCCGCCCTTGTTCCACGTAGTGGTTAGGGGCGGCTGTACGCGAGCGCAACTCGCGTCCATTTCCTTATGCTTATTCTACTTAAAACTTCCTTCTCCCCAGAGCTGGAGCGGGGGAGAAGAAAATTTGTGCGACGGTGAAGCCCTCGCCCCTTTCACTTATTTAATCTATTTAAATTTACATTCTTAACTAGGACACCCCCGATTTCCGCCGTAACTAGAAAATCGAAGGCATCATACACGAGCCACGCCGTGTTCGTTTACGCTAACTAAGTACACCGTCCCTTCGGTGGCAGGCGTCGAAAGGAAGGTGCCTGTGTACGACTGGTGTCGTACCCGTTCCGTACTGCCTAAGATGTCGCCGCTCTCGGTCAACCGAGAACGGCGGCATCTGTGCACAGTGATGCCCGTGCCCCGAAGGCTACCGCTAAGGATTTGCGTACGCCGGCTACAGTCGGCTGCCGCAACTCCTGTGCGCGAGTGAGGCCCGCGCCCTCGAGATATACCTCTAAGGGTCCGCGTTCGCCGGATACAGTCGGCAATCGCGGTCCCTGTGTGCGAGTGAGGCCCGCACCCATACATGCATAAGGTACGCGCCATTTCCGGCGGCGGAGCTTATCATCTCCGTCGCCGGAAAGGACGCCGCCTGTACGCGAGTGAAGCCCGCGCCCTCAACGCTACTTATCTAAGTCGACGCTTTTCCCGGTAAGGAAATGCGTCGACTGTACGCAAGTGAGGCTTGCGTCCGGTCAGATCTACTCGAGTACTAGCACTTTTCCGTCATTTCCGCAGTATAAACACTGTCACTCGCGGTCACTAGCACTAGCACTTTCACTAACACCGTCGCCCCCACGTCGCTCCGACTCCGTGGCTGCTCCGGTGGTCCTTATCCGCTACTCCTTCCCGTCGATTCGCTGCCCTCGGAAGATCGGCGACGTCCAATAAAAAAACTTGGCAACTTCCACTTGACCCGAAACGATGCCGTGGATGGACCTTCGTTCGCCCGCCGTTTCCTTACGAGCGACATCCGGTTGACGCAAGGTCCGCACCGACCTGCGGCTTCTTCCGCCCCGCATCCCACCCGCGGCAACCATTGGCAAGACCTTTACGTGGTTATCGGGGATCCGTTTCTTCCGCCTCTCTTCCGAGGGGGGGCCTACTCTAACACCGGAACGTAATTTAGATCCGGTGGTCCTTAACGTAGTTTGCGCGCGACACTAGGAAACTTGATGCCACACGCGCGCCCGCCACTGTCAAATCCGGTTTTTATATTGTCCTAATCGGTAATAAAGTCGTAATCGGTGATGTGTCACAATAGGTAAAAAGACGCGATTTTAGTAATAACGACCCGGATTACACTACTCGCGCAACGTTCGGTTTAAGTCTCTGCACTTGTTTCGCGAATTTAGATAGTTCCGTCCACCATTCCCGTTCGCCCGCCATCGCGGTGATTTCCTCCCACGTTTGTGGCCACCGTAGGCCCGCGCCGACCAGTCTCGCATCCGCCAACCTTCTAGCGCCCTCCTCGATCTCGCAATCAAAAATGATATGACCGGAGTCTTCGGTGCCGTGCCCGCACGCGCACCGCTCGTCTTCGGTCTTTCCGAATCTTTTTAGGTAACTTCCGGTTCCGCCGTGCCCCGTTACGAGCTGGACTGTAAAGGGGTCCAACTCAGGTGCAGTAAATATCCTCTGTGCGACGTCCGGTAGAAACCTGAAGGTTAAGCGGCCGGTCGCCGCGCCGGTCCATCTTTCCTGCCATCTCTCCATTGTCCTGTTTGACAGTAACCTCTTCACCGTGGTCATCGGAATCCTGGCGTAGGCGATCCGCGCGTTGTCGTCCCCAGCAGCTTCCTTTGCGAGCCGGTCTGCCCTTTCGTTTCCGGGGTTTCCGGCGTGTGCCTTCACCCAGTGTAGCTTTATGTCCGTCACCGCCGCTACCCGACGTAACAGTCGCCATGCCTCCGCCACGAGTTCGGTAGGCCTAGTGACGTTTGTCAGAGCGAGCAGTGCGGCTTTGCTATCCGACAAGATAGAGATCTCCGTGATATCCTGCAGATGTCCGGTCGCGTACCTTAGGGCTTCGACGATTGCGACCAGCTCGCCCTGAAAGCTGCTGCATCCCGCGTCCAGCCTCACTCCGTCGCTGGCTATTTCCCTCCCGTCTCGGTATATTACGTACGCCGCTCCCGTCCCAGCTTCCGATGCCGAGCCGTCCGTGTAGCACCTGACGTCGGCCGCTCCCTCCTCTCCTATGTAGAAGTCGGAGGATGAAGCCACGTCGGCCGGATGCCCCAGTTCGCCGGCGTCGACCCTCGTTTCGGACGTTCTGTCCGCGTATCCCAGCTCGTCGAGACACACAGACACACAGATACACATACACACATACACACATACACACATACACACATACACACATACACACAGACACACAGGTACACAGACACACAGGCACACAGACACACAGGCAAACAGACACACAGACACACAGACACACAGACACACAGACACACAGACACTCGCACACACACAGACACACAGGCACACAGACACACAGACACACAGGCACACAGACACACAGACACACAGACACACAGACACAGACACACAGACACACAGACACACAGACACACAGACACACAGACACACAGACACACAGACACACAGACACACAGACACACAGACACACAGACACACAGATACACAGATACACAGATACACAGGCACACAGACACACAGGCACACAGGCACTCAGACACACAGACACACAGACACACAGACACACAGGTACACAGACACACAGACACGCAGATAGACAGACACACAGACACACAGACACAGACACACAGACACACAGACACATAGACACACAGACACAGACACACAGACACACAGACACACAGGCACTCAGACACACAGACACACAGACACACAGACACACAGGTACACAGACACACAGACACACAGACACATAGGTACACAGACACACAGACACACAGACACACAGACACACAGATACACAGACACACAGACACACAGACACACAGACACACAGATACACATACACACATACACACATACACACATACACACATACACACATACACACATACACACATACACACATATACACAGACACACAGGTACACAGACACACAGGCAAACAGACACACAGACACACAGACACACAGACACACAGACACACAGACACACAGACACAGACACGCACACACAGACACACAGGCACACAGGCACACAGACACACAGACACACAGGCACACAGACACACAGACACACAGACACACAGACACACAGACACACAGACACACAGACACACAGACACACAGACACACAGACACACAGACACACAGACACACAGACACACAGGCACACAGACAGACAGACACCCAGACACACAGACACACAGACACACAGACACACAGACACTCAGGAACACAGACACACAGACACAGACACAGACACAGACACAGACACAGACACAGACACACAGACACACAGACACACAGACACACAGACACACAGACACACAGACACACAGACACACAGACACACAGACACAAAGATACACAGATACGCAGACACGCAGACACATAGACACACAGACACACAGACACACAGACACACAGACACACAGACACACAGTCACATATAACGATAACATAATGAGCTTTATGAGATTTCTAACTTATCCAAGACCGGAGTTAGGAATTTTAAAATTTAAAGCTTTCAATCCCCCCTAACGATGTTTCTAATAGAAATGAAATTTTGAAATGAAGGGATTACATAGTAGACATACATAGCCACTGAACTGCTATATTGGATTATTTTTAGTGCTTCGGGTTTTGCCAAAAATAAAAAGAAATTGTTAATTTTAATTTTTTTTAATATTTTATATCAAAGTTTCAAAAACAAGTATTTTAAAGTTAATTTCTGCTATATAAATATGTAAAAATATACAATGATTTGCAAATTACAGTGTGGATATGAAAAAAATCTTGTAGGTATATCTTATTATATTGCAAGTTATACGGAGCAATTGCTGCGGGCAAGGGTTAATTTCCATATTCGAGAAAGTGTTGTGCCGAAGTCCATCGGCCAGATTTATTTCATTGTATGCTTCTTACATTAGAATTAACAGTCTATCTTTACTTAATTAATATTACTGTACTCAATGCGTTTATTAAAATGGGTAAGTTTATACAAATTTTAATAAAACCTATATAATGACGCAGCTGAATTTACATAAGTACGTGTTGTAACCTAGCAATAAGTGTTCTTAAGGAATATAAAGCTTTCTTAATCACTTTTTAACTCCAAAAAATTCGTTTCTAAGATTAATTAGCTCAATTTATTAAGATAGAAGTTGGAAAGTAATCATATTATAATAAAGAGGGATCAATCGTATGACAAAGATCAAAGGCACTGTAGAGAAAAGTAATGAAAGGTAATAGTTTAACTTCTTCATTTTTAAACGCATTTTTCTTTTCATAAAAATGTTGCAAATAGCTAACTTCGGATTTAAAATATGAAATTATATATAAATACAAATATAGTAAGTAGGGTGTCAAAAAAATAACTCGAACTTCGTATTAGTAATATTTCTAATAAAAGGCATATAAGGTTAAATGAAAGTGGTCCGAACAATTACTTCTAATTTAAGCCCTCTGTAATGCCAAATTCTAATTTTGCGGCTCTACCGACTTAAAAATGAGATAATTATTTCTGTACGTTCACTTCTGTAAATTTTTAGAGATAAGGCAAAACGTGTAATTTACATTTTTACAATATAATTTATGTAAAACATTTAGCCATATTAGCATTATTTGTAGATTATTATTATGAAACATATTTGCTTCAATAAATTTTAATGAAAATTTGTGTATAAACTCAATATTAATGTATGCACACAAAAAAAAAAAAAATGGAATAGTAACATTTTTTCAACATGTGTTGTTAAATACAGCTAATAAGAAAGAAGAAGATACACGTTTATTGTTTACAAACTATCTATTAGTATTGTAGGAATGAAACTTTATATTACTTGTTGATGGTTAGGGAAGCACCAACGTAATTACATGCTAACAACCCCTAGAAATTCTTATTAGAAAATGTAAGGGAAGTTATTAACAAACGGAAGCTATGTTTCATTACAGTCTTTATGATATTAGTCTAGAAATTTGAGTTTCTCTGTAATGCATGATAGGTATATAATTACAATTTTAGATTTCGAAGCAAATTTAGCAGGAATAAAATCAAGCACTCTATCAGTCAACTACATATTTATCGAGTACGTAGTTTGAAAATGACGTACATTTTCACTAATTTGTATTGTCTATTTGCATAAATTATGAATCATAAATGTATGAACAACACAAAATAAATTTACTGGACAAATAAAACAACTCCGATTGACAATCTTCTGGTTAATAGTTCCGGTATATTAAACGTCGTCATTTAATTTAAATTGTTCACAACACATTAAAAGTGTAGAAAGGGTGAGAAAAAGGGATGTTAATTTTTTTCAACGAGCGATTGTAATACTTTAATTTAAAAGGGAAACGAATTTAGAGAGCGCGTGGAGACACATTACAAATCAATAAAATGTGGTAACTGCAATGCGTGTGTACGCCACAAACACCTTTCCAGGATAAATTGATGAAATCCTTTTTGTTTCATTTTGTGAAATGGTACACATTTAGAGATATTTTTCTTATTTTAACTATTCCTTCTATGGCTTTCATACTAGTTTGAATATTTATGTATTTTTAAAATACTAACAAAAGATTCCATTGCAAATAAGTAAGTAGGTAAGGATTAATGGCTTATAACGAACAAAAAATGTAATTACAACTTACACACTATATAGAATTATACCCTACTATTTATTTACTCTCCTTCATTACGCGCTAAATGTCATTCCGTTTAAACTCTGATGAGTTGCTGCCTACGTGATGGAAGAATGACATTTATAATGATGGTATTTTTAGCCGCTTTAGCCTGAATAAACCTATAATAATAATGCTATGAGCTAAATCAACCAGGTTAAATTAAGTGAAACACATGCATCTCTACCGAATAGGTTTACTATTTCATATAACTTTTCTTTTATGAAAACTAATTGAGTTTAGGTAAATATGTATAAAAGCTTAAACTATGAAGAACGTTGCAAGTACATATTAACCAGATTAATGTATTGTTTGGTACATACTGCATTCTATTACAAAATTCTTATTATTTAATTATTTACAATCCCCAAAGCAGGATAAGGGACATTTCGCATGAAAAGAAGTAAATAATAACAGGAATATTTGTATAAATTATACTTCTCAAAGTCAATCTAAACCAATTAATACAATGAAATTGACAGCAATTTGCAACGTGACACCATGTCACTCATTTAAATTTATTTGAAATCATTGGGAAGTATCACAGATGAGCAATATCTGCACCATAAGACTATCATAAATACTTTTTTAAATTTTAACTTCCAACCTACATATCCATATGTAGGTATAGAAGGTTATGCAATGGACTTTTTTTCGCTATCGCTAAATCGACTTATTAACTCATTTTACGACGTTTGACCAAGTTTCGCCAAGATCTACCATGATGACTGTGTGTGGATGTATGTTAATAACCACGATAACTCCAAAACGAAAGCTTATTTTCATTTCTCCAGGAGCTGATTAGATTTTGGAAAAAATTCAACGTGCGAAGAAGGGGGTTTATTAGGAGCTGTTTTTTTTTATTTCTATCAAATATATCTGAAACTGCTTGCTGTATATTTCAAAAATAAATCGAAAAAACAATATACAGGGTGGTCTAGACCTAGCGTCAACATTTTTTTTGGTGATAGAACAACATAAATATGACTCAAATACACAATTAAAAAAATTCCATTTTTGATACATTCCTCGAACTTTAACAATGCTATTGTTTTCTACATTCAATTTTAAATAAGGATGGATAGCTTATGATGATCCTGAATCTACACAACCACTAATTAAATTGATTAGAACTGTGAAGTTATCATTTTCCTAAAAAAAAAAAGAAAAAGCTTATACACACTCATTTCTTTAAACAAATTACTAGATAGTAGCAAATGCTATAAAAACTGCTTCAAAATCTAAGCATTCAGAAGACAGAATACAATATTTTATTAGTCACCATTTAAGTGCAGTTACGCCAGTTTTAATAGACACAATAAACATTTTTATTATTATAGCTATAACATAAGGTTACAGTTAATTCTTATAGCCCACCTTATGGTGAGATAAGGTATCACGCACAGCATGCATTTCCGTATATTCCTGATTTGAAAACAACACGTTGAGATCACTGCCAATAAGTAAATGATCCCAACCCACTATACTGCTTTCTGAAAGCTTAGATTTTGAAGCAGTTTTTATAGCATTTGCTACTGACTAGCAATTTCTTGACAGAATTGTGTGCGTATAAGATTTATCTTTTTTTTAAGGAAATGATGACTCAACAGTTTTAATCAATTTAATTAGTGGTTGTGTAGGTTCACGCTCATCATAAGCTCTTCCTTTCCTTACTTGAAATTTAATGTAGAATACAATAGTATTGTTGAAGTTCGAGGAATGTATCAAAATAACCCAGAATTTCTAAATTTTTGTGTAAAGGTACAGTTTTTTTTTGGAAAAAATCAGAATAATTTTTCTTTAAGTGGGTGTGTGAAATGGAATTTCTAAAATTGTGTATTGGAGTAACATTTATGTTATCCTATCACCCAAAAAAATTTCTAACGCTAGGTCTAGACCACCCTGTATAGACCTCAATCATATAAATTTATTGTATTCTATGTAATTTTTGATAGAATGCGTAATTTACCGGCTAAAACATTCCTAAGATAGAATTCAAGTGTTTGTTCAACTTTTTTCAATATCTGAATAATGACTAATTTTATAAGAAAATGTGTAGACATATTTTTTAAAGAAAATTTAATTTTACATAGCTTTTGTTTGTAAAGTTCTTTAATATAAAGTGACATAAATGTAAAAATTAAATAACTACGATTGAAAATGCTTAAGCTGTATTATGATAGTTTTACAGAAGCGGGCGGCTTTGGTTTTTTTTTTTAAGTTAGCATCTAGGTGTCTTTATGTCGAGATATCAGAAGAAAGAATTTCGTAAATGACAAGTATTTATCGAACCTTTGTTTTTTCCAAAGAAGCACTCTGCATATTTTACGTTATTCTGGTAGAAAATTTTCTTCTGATTACAAATATACAGTGCCGGTTTAAGTCCCCCCCCTCCCCCCCCATCTATTATGTGAACCATAAAACTGAAATTACTAAAATTTTGGGAAACCGAACTATATTAAAATATTACTACTGATTAATAAAACGCCAATTTATGTTTTGAGGTTTTTTGGGTTGAAACTAATAAATCACTAGTATATTTTAATCTTATTGACGTAGTTGAAAAAGACTTGAAACCAACTTTCAAATTAGGTATTGCTTGCCATATGATCCCGTTTAAAATTATGTTACAATATGGCGACTGTCCGTAATTTTTAATAATTGCGTCACTGAATACCATCAAAAACGTTGTGTATGTTCCTTAGTTTGGTTTCCCAAAATTTTATTTATTTCAGTTTTATGGTTCACATAGCAGGTTGTGGGGGAACTTTAGACAAGCACTGTATATAGTTTATGTGGTGTATTGCAAACTAATATTGTGAATAATTACAATTATTGAATATTATTACTAATTATTAAGTAACTTGAGAGAACGTGGTCGTCAAAGCGATAGGACGTGTTTGTGATGGCTCCAGCTTCTACCTTGGATTAGTGAAGCAAGTCCGGATTAAAATGACAATTTCTAAATCAATAGAGTTACTGTACGGTACGGGTGAGTTTTTGGACATATTTTAGACTCAGCGGTTTTAATATTAATAATGGACAAAGACAATAATCTAACGTGTACAAAAGAAAGGCGCGTAAATAACATTTGGGATTGCTGTAGGGTTGAATTTCTACGAAAAAATTACGGCTCTTTTAAACCGCAGGTAGGCGCGCACCAGCAATTGTAAATTGAAAATTTTAATAATAAAAATTTAAAATAGTAAATAGCATATTATATGAATCGAGTAAATTAAATAGAGTTGCATAGTTTCAAGTTAATTAATTAACATACTTCACTTCCTTTTCAATATTCGTTTAATAAATAAGAAATTTAAAGAAGTTTTACTCTAAAAGATTACCTTTTCGATTGAATTCAAATACCTTTTATTTTCAAAACAATAAAACAGGAAATCGGGTAAATTGTAAATTTTGTGTAATAAAAATTTAAACATAAAGGATTATCGTACTTTTAAGTTAAATAATTAACTTTATTTCGACGCTTTCAATTAAATACATGTTAATACATGTTAAATGACAACTTCTAAATCAATCAAATAAGGGTAAGCGTTTGAACAGGTTTTTATACCCAGCGGTTTGAATACTAATAATAAACAAAGATAATGATAATCTAACCAGTAAAAGGCTCTGTAGTTGAAATAGGCTCGAAATAACATTTAGGATTGCTACAGTATTTACGAAAAATACGACACTATTAAACCCATGTGATTGTTAAAAGTTTAACTTTAAAAAATTATAAAGCAAACGTAAACCTTTTGTCTAAGGATTGGACTCGAACAGGTAAAGATTTTTGCAATAACAATGAATCATAGAGAACTAAGAAAATATTTAAGTTGTCACGGCCCGCTACAATAATAATACTGATTTGATAAATAAATATTAAATGACATTGAAGTAACTATAACTCGAAAAGCTAAAAAAAAATAAAAAAATAAATAAATAATAATTGAATCATTTGGTCGCTAATAAATACCAGCAAGTCCGGTGAGGAGCGCAGAACCAGGAATCGCGTATAGAGCAGTATGATTCGAACGCGTGGTGCGATTGAAGGGTAGGTAAGAAAAAAAAATTTACATGTATATATGTACGTTTTGAGATTCATACAACAAGTATACGATCTATTATTTATATCTATCTATTATGTCGTGACAGTAGACAAATAACTGTCCGGTAGTAGGACGATACCGTTAGTAGGGAATGCTACATCGTCCGGGGCACGATTTGGCCAGTAACCGGTCTGCTCGCTATGGTATTACTCAAGAAAACAATACAATTGCCTCGGATCGACCTCGCTACAAGAGGCGGTCAAGGTCGAAACAGACAGGCCCCGAGCAACTGTGCAAGGAATGAATGGCGAGTCGGTATGTGGAATGTTAGAGGTATGCATGGTAAAGAATTTGAAATTGCGAATGTAATGTACGAAATACATCTTGATATTCTGTGTGTATCGGAGACAAAGCGCAAAGGAAAGGATGCTGTGGATATGGAGGATGGTCAGGAGTTGAGACGGAAGTGCATGGCGCAAAAGGAGTTGGGATGATCATAAGTGAAAGAGCGAAAAGATGTGTTAAACAGTACGAATTGGTATCTCCCCGGGTAATATGGGTTAGAATGAAAGTGGAGTTTCGAAGAATTTTTCTTATGGCATGTTATGCACCGGTGAATGGAGAAAGAGACCAGGAGCGTGAGAACTTCTGGAATGAAGTAGAGAACGTGTTGAACGTATGTAAGCCAAACGAAAGAGTGATTATAGTGGGGGATATGAACGGATGGGTGGGTGTACAAAGAGAACATAGTGAACGCGCTCTAGAAAAGTTCGGAGACCAAAGAGTCAATGAGAACGGTGAACACCTGCTGAACATCTGTGTGGAGAGAAGCCTGTTTGTATCCAATACGTGGTTTAAACATAAAAATGTGCATATATATATATATATATATATATATATATATATATATATATATATATATATATATACATCGCAAAGAGTTGAATCCAAAAGTATGATAGACTTGATAGTGTATGATGAACGGCTTAGAAACCTGGTGAAAGACACAAAAATAATGCGCGGATCGGAGTGTGGATCGGACAACTTTTTGGTTGTATCGAGTGTGTGTTTAGGGCAAAAATGGGTCTGGAGAAGGAAAGCAAACGTAGTGCGAACGTCCAGAATTAGGGTTGACAAACTAGTGGATAATAGTGCGA
The DNA here is from genome assembly GCA_036346205.1 of Vesta saturnalis. NCBI lineage: Eukaryota > Metazoa > Arthropoda > Insecta > Coleoptera > Lampyridae > Vesta > Vesta saturnalis. The sequence continues at coordinate 280,903 of JARFJB010002229.1, read as the reverse complement.
GAATGAAATACGCAGATGCTATGAGTAAAGAGTTGAATGTGAATGAAACAGTGTGGAACGAACAAATAAAAGACACTGACGTTGAAAGTGCATGGATAAGCTTGAAAAGCTCTGTTGTCAATTGTGCCGTGCGAATATATGGAAGAGTGAGGCTGTAGTGCTTGGTGGAATGTGTCGGTAAAAAAGGCAGTGTGTAAGAAAAAAGATGCGTACATGGCAATGATTGCTGCAAAAAATGAGACTGAGAAGAAGCGATTGTATGAGGTGTACAGATTAAGAAACAAAGAAGCGAAGGATGCAGTGAGAATAAGTAAAGAGGAAGTGATAGCTGTGGAAGGAGAGAAAATGCAGAATGATTTTGAGGGAAACAAAAAACTCTTCTGGAAATGGGTCAAAAATACAAAACGTAGCCCAAAAAAAACGCTGCAGGAGTGATGAATGCTAGAAACGAAATAGTATCGGACGATTGTGAAGTGAGGAAATGCTGGCAAGAATATTTCGGAAAGCTGTACAGTAGTCAGGAAAGTAAGACTGAAGGGTTAAATAAGGAGAATATAGAAGAAATGATGAATGAAACTGAGAAGGATATTGGAATAAATGAGGAAGAGGAAACGGTAGGAAGGTTGAAAAACGACAAGGGAGCAGGCGTAGACGAAATCACTGGTGAAATGCTCAAGTATGGTGGTGCAAAGCTTATACGAAGATTGTGTGAATTATTCAATGTATGCCTTATGTGTGGAAAAGTGCCGAGTGATTGGAAGAGCGCGATCATTGTACCATTGTATAAGGGTAAGGGGAACAAGAGTGATTGTAAGAACTACAGAGGAATAAGCTTGCTCAGCGTGGTGGTAAAGTATTTGGAATAATACTGATTGATAGAGTACAAGAAACTACACGAACTAAGATGTGGGATGTGCAAGGTGGCTTCAATCTAGGGAGAGGATGTGTCGACAGATGGTTGCTCTCCAGCAGGTGATCGAAAAGTGTTTAAAGGTAAAAAGGAAGTTGCACTGTGCGTTTGTAGATCTTGAAAAAGAATATGACAGAGTCAATAGGGAGAAGCTGTGGGAAATATTAAATGAATATGGCGTAAATAAAGGTCTAATAAATGGAATAAGGGCGGTATACAACGGTAGTCGGGAATGTGTTAGGGTGAGAGGAGGTGTGAGTGAATACTTTAATATTGACCAAGGAGTGCGGCAAGGCTGTGTGATGCCACCGTGGTTGTTCAATGTAGACAAGCATGTATCGATACAAATGGTGTAATGGTTGATGACGTAAATGTACGACTTCTGGTGTATGCAGATGACAGTATTATTAAGTGACAGTGCGGATGAGCTGCAAACCGCTCTGAGGAAGTTTGATACAGTCTGTGAGAGCATGGACCTAAAGGTAAACGTGAACAAAGCTAAGATTGTGGTGTTCAATCGGGAAGGTGGAAAGGAGGGTACAGTATTTACTCTGCAAGATGAAATTGTGGAGCAAGTGGACGAGCTGGTTTATCTCGGTAGAATTTTTACTGCAGATGGTACAATTGAGAGCGAGATTAGACGAAGGGTCAATGCTGGAAGGAAAGTGATTGGAAGTATGTGGACGATAATGTTGAAATGAAAGCCTAGCTGCGAAACGAGCAATCTATAGTGACGTATTTGTACCGTCAGTACTGTATGGAAGTGAGACATGGGTATGTCAAAAAAAGCACGAAAGGAAAATAAATGCCGTGGGTATGAGATTCCTGAGAAGTGCCTGTGGTAAAACGAGAAGGGACAAGATAAAAAATGAATGCATAATGACGGAGTGTGGTGAGGAAAAGACGATGATGGATAGATATAAAAGCTGTACATTACGTTGGTTTGGTCACATTGAGAGAATGAACAACGCAATATTAACGAAACAAATATATGTGGGTGAGGTATGGGGAAAGGCCGGGCCTGGTAGGCTGAATGTAGTAGAATCTATGATATAGGAAAGAAAGATAAGGAGTTTTAAAACTAGGGAGGTATGCGGAGATAGGAAAGCATGGAGAAACATTGTGAATGAAAAATAAATAAGAGGCAGGGATTGTTTTGCCTACCCGCAAAGGAATGGCGTGAAGGTTAAGTTAAGTTAAGTAACTAGCCATCAATGGATTTACTTAAGATGTTCGAAATGACCGCTGTTTTCTTCTATACATCGTTGATGCCCCGTTTTGAATTTGTCAACCACCTTGCTTATCTAGTCTGGATGGTTATTATTAATAATTATTAATTATTATAATGTACCCCAAGATGTCAAGTCGAGACCTTTTGGCGGCCATGATATAATTCCGTGTTTAGCAATCCAAACATCGAAATTGGCATTTAAACGTCGAGTTACCTCAACAATATTGTGCGGGGGTACACAATCTTGTTGCCAAATTACGGTATTTAAATACCACATAAACTATACTTATTTGTAATTAGATATTTTCTACCAGAATATAATTTACACAGGGTGCATGCCATTGATTGAATTGCATTCTACATCGATTCTTATTAACATTCCAATACCTAAGTTCTTTACTAGTACTACTACTACTAGTTTATCTTTATTTGATTATTTTTTACAATATTGCAAAGTATTCTAATTTTACACTTTCAAATTGTACTATTTACCTCACACTATCTGTCTCTTCATTTCTATCCCCTCTCTCATTATCTGTTTTCTCCTTTTCAAAGTTTCCTCCGTCCACTCCGCTGCCGCTCCTGTTTCCTTTAGTATTTCCTCTGCACTCCTGTCATACTCCTTAACTCCTTACACTCTTTCATCATATTCCACATGTTCTCCACGCCTCCCCCCCATAATCTGCAATTTAATTCTTCCTCTCCTCTCCAATACTTGTTTCCTACCTCTTGATTACCGCAACTGAACTTCTCATCATTCTTTTCTTTCCTTTCTTCCCTTCTCCTTTCAGATACTCTGGTATCCCTTCTCCTTTAATATTTCTATACTTTACGTTGTTTTGCTTTTTTTATTGTTTTCCATCTTTCTTGCTTTTGTACATCCATGTCTCTTCTTATTATGTCCTCTCTTACCCTCACGTCCTCTCCTTAATCTCTCGACTTCTACTCTCGCATACCCATATCTTTTATAATATTCTTCTCCGCTATCTTGAGTGTATTTCACTCTCCCTTCCTTTATCTCTTTCCAGCATGCCTATAATATTTGATATTCCCTTCTTTCTCTCATTTCGTCCTCATACTTTATTGCCCTTCTTCCCGCTTCTACTCTTATTTTTTCTTCCTGCACTTTTTCTCTTATAATGTACCGCGGTGTCTCCTTATCCAGTCCCAATACCCATGTCCGATATTTTTCTTGTAGCCCTTCCACCTCTTTTTACTCCTTCCACCCTCACACTTCTGCCTCATATAGCACCACCCTTTTTATTAATTTATCAAATAGCAGCTTTGTTTTCCCTAAGTCCATTCCAATCAATCTCTCCCTCACGCTCCACACTTGTCCTATTAATTTATTTCCTTTTCTCACTCTTTCCCTTATGTGTTCCCCATACTTATTATCCTGTCTCAACCTATATACCAGATATGCGAATTCCTTCACCTGCTGCACTTCCTCCTCCATCCATTTCCATTCTTCGCTTTTCCTTCTCCCTCTCCCTTGTGTTACGTTTGTGTTTACTTCCAGTTCCTTTCGTTTCATGTATCTTTCCATCGTCTTCGTCATCTCTTTCATTTCTTTTTTCTCTTGAGCCACCAACTCTATCATCTGCGTACGCCAGCGACCAAACCTTCAGTTTCTCTACCCCCACTCTACCAGTCTGCTGTCCTCGTTCCCGTGTCAGACCCTTCCCTGTGACAAATTCTTACTCACCTCCCCATTCACTCTCACCCTACTTCTCGTTTTCTCATATCTCCTCCATCCTTTCAATCAGTGCTTCGTTTTTTTTTCAGGTATTCACATAGCTTTTCCCTGTTCACTGTGTCGAACGCCGCTTTTAAGTCCTCAAATAACTTTTCTTATCTAATTCTTTATTTCTCAAGTGTTTCAAAATATATACGTTATCTATCACTATCATCTTCTTCCCTTCCTGAACTCAGTCTGCCCATCTGGTACCAGTTTTTTTTCCTTCTATCTGTTTCAGTAGCCTTTTTCCTAGTACTGCCGTATATATTTTGTGTGCCGTGTTTATTACTGACACCCTCCCCCTATAATTTTCTACTTCTTTTCTGTTCCTTTTTTTATATACCAGGTATATCCTCCTTTTCTCCATCTCCCCGGGAAGCCTTCCCCACTCCACATTTTGTTAATTATTTCCATCATCCTTGTTGCTACCTTTTCCCTATATATATACCCAACCTTCTCCTTGTCTTGTCTTTTCCGTCGCTTTACTTTTTTTTACTTTTAATATTGCCTCTCTTACGTCCTCTTATTTTCTTCCTTCCCCTTCTTAGTCTTCTTGGTAAAGTTTTCTTCCTTGTCTTGATAATAAAATTAAAATCGCTTTTCTAAATAACTTAACTGTTTGTAAGTTAAACCCTAATTGCTTTATTATTTGCTTAAACCGCCACAGTCAGATTAAATTACTAACACTTGGGTGCGATGAAAACCTAAGTTCTTTAATTTTTTACTTATTCTACTTCATGCCTTTTTGTTAAGATCTGTTCAGAATTAATTGCAAAAAAAAAATTTTTTAAACTAGGTATGGGAAATTAAAAATATTATTAATTTTATTAAATACATAAATAATAAGTTTACCTGGAGTAGGATTTGAACCTACGACCTGTAGTTTGATAGAGTACTGCGCAAGACTTACATCGATTGGGGCTTGAATCTAGATAGCGCAGTTGGTTTGGGCTTACTCTAGCAAGTACAGGTCGTAGATTCAAATCCTACTCGAGGTAAACTTTTATTTATGTATTTAATAAAATTAATAATAATTTTTAATTACATATTTACCTTTGAACTTATTCGTTCATATCAAAACTTATAATAAATTAGGTACGGCAAAATTTCTGTGTCACTTGCTATGCTTTAGTAGTAGAGAACTTAGCTTTTCTAAATCACTTGCTTTCTTTTAGTAGTGTACTATGTAGAAGTCTGTTGACTAAGGTTAAAAATGTATTACATTGTTGTAGGTACTGAAAAATTGTATTCCCAAGTTCACAAGTGCCCGCTGTATTTGTATAAGATATGCTTTCATTTCTTTCTAGAAATCACACATATCACAGATCACAAGGTACTTAGTTGTTTTATGTTATTCTACATGAAGTTATACCCTTATACAGAAAAATCTAAACTCTGCTACACTTTAGATTGATTAGAACCTGCAATTTGCAGAAATGCAGCAAATTTCTTCAGAGAGAAAAATTTAGAATATTTATGTTATTCGGTTTAAGTGTGCACGTTGTTTAGCTGGTTGTAACGTGCTGTGTGCGATTTATCCATTTTCGTTTACCGGCATCTTGCGAGGTCGTCATCGAATGTATGGGGGATGAGGAGGGCACATGGAGTATTATTAGGGTTTCTTCTCTTCTCTCCTCGGAAAGGTCATCAAGGAGTTGTGGTAGGATCGCGGAGGGGAGGTGTTTGAATTGCAGTTTGGGAGTGGTAAGGATCTCTGGTTGGGATTGTGACGCCGAATATTCTTTTGTGTGCAAAGTTTCTTTGTAATGTTTGCATTCTGTGTGTGATGGGTGGTATGTTTGCGTGTTGTATTGTGAGGTCGTTAGGGTACCTGAAACGTATCCTGTGTATGTGTCTGAATATTCGGCTTTCACAGGAAGCGATAGAGGAGAGGTGATTAGGGTTTATGTTTGTGTATATTGGTGCTTGTAAATCCACAACAGGGCGTATGTTATGTATATTTTGTAGGTGTGTTGTAGTGTTTTGGGATGGCAAGCTCTGATTTACCCCGGAGGGCGCCCAATAGGTTTGTTCGGTTTCTTATCCTGTTAAGTGTTCTTTGTACATCGGGGAACCAATTCAGGGTTTTAGTGAAGACGATTCCTAAGTAAGTGACTTCTTGTTGGAATGGGAGTCTTTCGCGGTTTAAGGTAAGGGAAACCTTGTTGTTGGCTAGATTTGGAAATGTATCTTCGTGGTAGTTAGGATACCGGAAGAGGATTGCTTGGATTTGTTGGGATTGACGGAGCCCCTACCGGTTGGTCCGGTTGGAAAAGTTCCGATGGTTTTGAATATGATACGGGAGACCGTGCGCTGTTACGATGCACCGCCTAGTAGGCAGTGTCATCCGCAAACTGCGCAAAAACTACTGATTGTGTTACTACAGGAATGTCGGAAGCGATGATAGTGTGAAGGATCGGGCTAAAGCACAACCTTGCGGTACATCTGCAACGGATTTCAGAAGGTATTGCCTACTTTGATTCGGACTGACCGATTAGTCGGGTACGAGAACAGAAGTTTGGGGAAGGAATCGGGTGCGGATCTTGTGGAGGAGACCGGCGTGCCAGACCCGGTCAAATGCTTGCTTAATGTCCAGAAACACAGCCAGGTTTCATTGCTTGTAATTGACTGCTCTGATGTATTCCGTAAGCAGCTTCAACAAGTGATAGTGACACGTTCAGTTAGGGGAGAATCCGAATTGGCTGTTAGGAAGTAGTTCATTAAATTCAAGGTGGTCTCTAGCTCGCCTGGATAGAATCTACTCAAAGTATTTTCCGAGGTAACTCAGGAGGGAAATGGGTCTATAGAAAGAGGGTGTGGTGACGTTGGAGTGCGGTTTTGGTGTCATTACGGCTGAGGCCGATTTTCAGTCCGTCGATAGGATTTGTTATAAATGTCGGAGAGTAATCTAAGGGCTAGATCGGCCAGGTGTCGGAGAATTTTGCAATCTAGGCCGTCATATCCTGGGGCTGAATTCCGTCCTTTTTTAAAATACGCTTTTACCTGGTCTGGAGTGATGGGGGCATAACAGGATTCTCTATTGACTCTCTAGACGTTCCTTGTACTGCGTGTCGAATTTAGGATCTTCTGTGGATCGGAAAACGGATTGAAGGTGAAGGTGAAGGAGATTAGGTTGCCCTGTGGGTCAGTTAAGTGGGGTTTATAGGTTACCTTCCTTCTGGTAAGTCTACCAAACTGTTTCCAGAGGTGTTTTCCATTTCTGTATTGTAATTGGGAGGTGGCTTTGGTCCAAGAGTCTTCGGGATGTTTGTTTGCTTCTCACCTGATTACGGTGTTAACGCGGGAAATGTCGATGTTTTTCAATGGACTGAGATTTACACAACTTCCGTAATTACGGAAGTTAGGTATCTAATGGTTCTCTCGAGATATTCGATTATTAGAAGATGGATGTTGGAAGGTTGTTGGAGATGTGTTCCAAGAACAGACTCCAGTCTGTTTTCGATACATCTTTAGTTACTGTAGATTGAGGATGTGCTGGGGGAGGGTGGAATAAACGAAAGTTTTGACCAGTAGTGGTAGATGATCTGATGTGATCGAGGTTAGCGCGACTCGAGAAAAGGACAACTGTAATATAGGTGATGATAGACTAATACCGTTGCCATTGCTTCTGAAGTCACCGAATTGGGTTGACGGGTATTGAAATCACCTAATATGACATTAGAAAAGCTATAAGCGTAAATTAAGAGGTCATCGGATAGTGTATTGTGACCGGGCGGGTTGTAGTAGGAGAAGAAAACGATCGGGGTAGAAAGGCGCACCGTCACAGCAACACATTCGAGATGCTGTAGGTGCGCAGGAAGTTGAAAGGGGGTGGACGGGAAGAAATTCTCGATTATAATAGCAGTTCTATGGATGCTATTGTGTAGGTAGGTGTGTTAAGTCTTAAAGTTAAGTGTGCATCCGTTTGTGAGTTTTGTTGCGGTAACTGAGAGAGTGTGTATGTTGTGTTCGTGTAGTAAGATTTTAACTGTCCCGGCTATGAGATCAACTTTGGAGGGATTTAAGAGTGGGTTCTCGGATTACGGCAGCCTTCGTCCGCGGGTGAGGTACGCACACGTCGGTTCCTCGCTGGAAATAGGATCGAGATAGCGGGATCCTGTTTCGCTGGTCGGATAACATATGGAATAGGGTGTTAGGACTTTTAGGAAGTGTCTGGTGGCGAGAAGTTCGGTGTAAATACTTCCTCCAACGGGATACGTAACTTTCGTCCCCACATTTCGTCTCCCACATTTCTTCCCCCACATTTCGTCCCTGCACGTTTCGTCCCCAGACAATTTCGTCCCGCACATTTCGTCTCCACACATTTGGTCCCCAGACAATTTCGTCCCCGCACATTTTGTCCCTACACATTTCGACCCCGAAAGCTTGTGTAATAAGGAGGGTAATGAATAGGGAAATATGTTATAACATAAGAACATATGGAAGAACATATTTATGGCTTTTTTTACTGATATTACATATTTGCAATACTTTTGCGCAATAAAGCATATTTTGGCAAATTAACTAAGAAATCAATACTCTATACTGGCAAGAAAATATATAATAATCTTCCTCCTTTATAAAATCATTATCCAACTAGAAAACAATAAAAATAGATCTAAAATATTTTAAATCTAGAAACAACATTAAGGGATTATCAAATTAAAGCTTAAGTTGTAAAAGGTAAAAACATTTTCTTTTATTAACACTTTTTGGAAAATTTACCAAAATATGCTTTATTGCGCAAAAGTATTGCAAATATGCAGTAACAGTAAAAAAGCCACAAATATGTTCTTCCAAATGTTCTTATGTTATAACATGTTCCCGAGGTCTGTTCATTACCCTCCTTATTACACAAGCTTTCGGGGACGAAATGTGCGGGGACGAAATTGTCTGGAGACGAAATGTGTGGAGACGAAATGTGCGGGGACGAAATTGTCTGGGGACAAAATGTGCAGGGACGAAATGTGGGGGACGAAATGTGGAATACGAAATGTGGGGGAAGAAGTTCCGCAAATCTCCTCCAACCCCCTATTACGTATGTTATATACATGTGCGGTCGGCAAGGAAAGGAAAAGTCCCGTATTTCATTCCCTCCCTAAGGGAAGAGAGGGCTGTTTGAGCTTTCCAAGCTCCTTCAGTCACAATCAGGGATTCCCAGCATACACACAAACACTACGTGGTGGGATTAAGAATGGGTGTGGTCAGGATGGATCAGAAGGAACGAAGTTAGGGCTCAGGGAGAAAATACTACTTCAGCATTCGCTTAAGTAGCCGCACATAGTGTGCATATACGCACTGACAATTCCGCTACGTGTGTATGAGGAAAACCCCCTGAAAAAACCTCGTACAAGGTAGACGGTAACGGACATCGAACCCATTAACTCCCGAATGCTAAGCAGGTCGTATCACCACTACTCTACCAACTCGGTAGCGCGGAGGGCCTATTTTATTTAAATCTACGGAAGACGGAGACGGCTTCAGGTGGTGATGCTAATTCAGAGATTGGTTGTTAGACCAGTATTGACGTAGCAAAATTCTTAATATCTTCTAACCAACGTCGGAGGGAATAAACATTGATTATTTGGGATTTTTGCAATCTAACTAAAATTGATTAATAGAAAAATAATTTAAAACATTGGTAAAGGATTCTGGTTATTTACAATAGTTTCACCTCTACACCGTAAAAACAGATCGTCACATTATGTATTGAACGTACATTAAGCATTTTCAGTCCGTTAGTGGGAAGAAGTGACGATTTAGTCGTTCAAATTGAACACGTACAATGTAGTACTGTTTTATGTGCTTGTAAGAGGTTTGTTAAAGCTTGTAAAATGAATTTCTTTGGCTATAAGTAGGACTGTAGATTGCCAGTGTCACAGTAGTAGTACTGATAGATCTTCCAAGTTCTATTTTCTTTACTTAATCTTGCAATAGTATTACATTACTAGTATAGAAAGTAAAATGGCACTTTCCATACTAATAATGTACACTATTTTTCCGACGACAACAAATAATGCACAATCTCCAAAACTAAAAGTAACCGTATTTTTTGATTTCTTTCACTTGAGAATTTTATTGCTGATTGAATACAAAGAAAAATATAGATTGAATAACAAAAACTTAACTTAACAACTACTTAGAATGGTAGAAATTCAAAGTAATATTATTATTATTGCAATCCGTAAATTGTAATGGAGTTTGCAATAAAGATTTAGAGATGTTTGTTGTCTCCGTTATTTGTGCATGTTGTACAGTATTAGCCTCGATATCAGTTTCTGGAGAAGGTGGAGTGAAGGCTTTCGAAGTACTACACACTTTAAAAATGTCAGTATTCAAAAAAAGCGGATAATTGTTAGAAATGTCAAAAATACATTGACATTTATAAACATTAAAATTAATGGAATTGGAATATTTCATTTTAATTTTGATTAAACACTTATAAATAATTTTTTTAAGTGCTTTTAAGTTTAAAGTGTGATTTTCTTTTTGTTTTATGACATTATGCAACACAATGGTTAGATAGTGCCAGGTAAAAAGTGGAATACTCTGAGATCAAGGTCAACATATTTAGTGGACATACATATCACACTAGAGTGATATTTTACTTTTCAATTCTAGAGTGATATTTGTGACTTTCGCAGTATGTAATCTGTGTGCTATATGTCATTTTCACATGGGGTCGTCGAAAAATTTATTTTTAGTGTATTATTTCTTATTTTCAAAATTAATTAAGATTTCTTCTTTCTCGAGCTGCTCATATATTAAATATGTAAATTTTGAGGTCATGTATTAAACGATTATTTTGTATACAAATAATAGAAAAACTCAATTCAATTATTATCTGTTTCTTTTTTGCTTCATGGTATTTGTGGATACAAGTTAAAATGTAACATAGATGAATCAGTTCTTATTAATATAATATTTTGCATATATATATATATATATATATATATATATATATAATATATATATATATATATATATATATATATATATATAAACAAACGCATAATAAATTAAATACAAACGTACAGGGTCCGCGAGTGAAGCGGGAAAGCATCAATTTTTTTCAGAAAATGATTATTTTTAAAACTTTTTTTTACGGGTTTGACTAGAGGAAGGTATGCCATTTTATGTCTTAAAAATAATTCCGCTCAAGTGAGAGCCATTTTTGTGTAAACACTCTTTAATCTAGATTGAAAGTTTTTGATGACTCGGTGGAGCAGCACAGATTGAATTCGCTCAATCTCTTGTGTAATGTTTATTGCTAATTCCGGTAAGGTTTGTGGTCTATTACTGTATACCCTCCTCTTCAGAAATCATGCTGAAAAATCAGAGGATCTTGCGGGCCACGAAATGTCACAATACATGGAAATAAGTTGGCCCGGAAAAAGTTCCCTTAAAACAGTAATAGACACGCGAGCAGTATGACTTGTAGCCCCGTCCTGCTGAAAATAGTTGATGTCGGGAAACCTAGGTAACTCTTCCGTCACAAATGTTCTGATCACATACGTGTAGCGATTTGCCGTAACAGTTGTGGTGTAATGCTCCCCTCTTTTAGGGTTCTATACTTATATTTATAATGCGCCCTTCTGGTTTGGTAACCCAACGGGTTTTATTTTGCCTCGGCTTTGTTCAATCGGGTTTATTTTATAAACGGGGTGTGGTTCGTAGTAAGTACTGGATGGGCTTAACACTGTAAATAAAATCCGTAAAGCATTTTTAACACGTATATTAAACAAATATTTACAATAAATAAAATAAACGGTAACTAACAAAATATGTATGTAAGAACTCCCTAGTCCGGGTCCTGGCGTCACTGGGTGCGAAGTCGCTTCTGTGAACAAAAGATAGTCTTTTTAATCTATTCCTTACCTAAGAGGCAAAGTTTAGGTTACGGTCCTGCATGTACAGTAGCGCGAGCGTGATCCTTGATACAGTGGTTGATCGGAGCGCCAGCGCAATGAACTCGAATCGTTGAGAAAATCGATATCGTGCTTATATGTTAGTAACTCTGGAGCGCTGAAGCAAGGATGTCCTACTCCTCGGGAAATAATACACGCGAATGCGCGTCTGCAAACGCGAGATCTCGGGACGGTCTTTCTTTAATTATTACCGGTTTAATTTTGGCAATTAGATTATTTATCTAACTAAATTAATTACCGATCTCTATACTAAGTTTAATTATTTATAATTAATCAAGGGAACAAAATACTTAATATTAAAACTACTCTAATCGGTTTACGTAAAGATAGAAAAATCTACGTACTCTAATTTATTTACAAACGTTCGTGCACCAGGTATTTACGATGGTTATAGTGACTACCAATTTATCTACAAATTTATACAACAGGTTATGGAGGTACTCTTCTGCGATTCAAGACACCGTGTACGGTTATTGGGTTTTGTCTGTAGGTAGTGTATAAGTTTCGAGCGGGATTTCAGTAATGCGCAGAAGACGTAGGCGATGGCCTGTCTTTACTGGATATACTAAGAGAAAGGTCGTAGGTCTTTACAGCCCTGTAACAACCCTTCACCCTCAGGTACTTTGTAAGATACGTCGGGGGCTACCCCTGCGTTCCTCTAGGTGTACTTTGTATTGGCGAGTTCCGTCGGGGGCTACCCCTGCGTTCCTCTAGGTGTACTTTGTGGTGGCGAGTGACGATGGGATCTACCCTTCGTGTTACTCTAGGTGTTAGTGTACTTTGTATTGGCGAGTTCCGTCGGGGGCTACCCCTGCGTTACTCTAGGTGTATGTGGTATAACTCCTGGAGCTCAGCCCGGAATTATTTACGGTCTGTAGTGTTTGAGTGTAAGTTGTGAGATTGTATAACTTTACAACTTACGTGTCTATCAATAGCAGTACAGAATTGAACTTTAGGTTGCCCGGTGCGTCGTGGTGTGCGTTCTCGCCCGATCGCGAAGGACTCTTCGTCGGTGAACAACAGGTCGGTGCTTACACTAAGCAAACGGTGCGGCTGCGGCTACTGGTTTCTGGAACGGCTTGACTTGAATCTACTGAGATTCGTCTCTCTTTTACTATGCGCGTCGCGAGTTTATAAAGGTGCATCTGTGGGCGGTTTCGCGGCTACCGTGCGGGGGATGCCGTTATGCGATTGGTTAAAATCGTTCTGATGCGCAGAAACTTACGGTTTCTTAGAAATACACGTCAGCGGTGATGAATAAATTATTTGTTGTGCAATATCGCGTAAACTTATGAAATCTTACATACAGGATGGTCAGCACCTAATTTATTCTAAAACACATATGTACAGGACGCTGGTTCTTTACAGTGGTGTTTCCTCAATCGTCTTGGAAAAAATATGGCCCAATGATACCAGAATCTTTCCTGAGTTTTCGTCATTCCAATAGCGACTATTCTGCTTGTTTACATATCCGTTTAAATGGAAATGTGATTCATCTGACATGAACATGTAGTGAATAAAGTTTTCATCATCATGTACACCTCGCAATATTTCTTCGCCGAAAATCCTGCGAGCAAGCATATCACCATATTTCAAGTATTTGACGACTTGTAAGGGTAGAAAGATAAGTCTTTATGTAAAATTCGACGTAACGATGTGTCCCTAATGTTTAGTGCAGAAGCATGTTTCACTGCAGAACACAGTGGACTACGTGTTAATGCTACTAGGGCTCTATGAATGTTTTCCTCCGTTCTTACAGACCTTATTGCCCCTTTATGCTTCAAGTTTAATGTGGATCCAGTTTATTCAAACTTTCTTACCCACTGTATAATTGCATGAGCGACACTTCCATGTCGTGGAACATTGCAATTATTACGAAACAATCGTTGTACCGAAGTCACACACTCGCCATTTTTATAAAACTATTTTACCCAAAATGCACGCTGAACGCCTGGCCACTTCTCCATATTTCTGTTTCAATGTCAGTAACTGTCAAACAATAATCAAGTCATAGAAACATTGACCTTTGGCAAAGATTTGGCTGCAAAATCTCTTGATCTTTCGGCATGCGATTTTTGTTGCAGATTTCTGAAGAGCGGGGTATAGAGCAATAGAGCACAAACCTTGCCGGAATTAGTATCGAACATCAAACAACAAATTGAACGAATTGAACCTGTCCTGCTCCGTCGAATAACCGAAAAATTTCAATCTATCTAAGTTAGAAGAGTGTTTACAAAGGCATGGTTCCCATTTGAGCGGAATTATTTTTAAGACATAAAATGGTATACTATCTTCTACTCAAACCTGTAAAAAAAACTTTTGAAAATATACATTTTCTGAAAAAATTGGGCACTTCAAAATTTCCCACTTCATTGGCGGACCCTGTGTATATGTTAATAAACAACAATATTTGCGTCGACTGCTAGACTTTTTCAAAAAAATTAAAACTATAAAATAAAATTCTCCTTTATTTCTTTCTACGCAAAATGTCTTTCATATCAAAAAAAATCATCGAAACCCGTCAAGGGGCTGTCTCGCAATCTGCGTATATTAAATAACTCGATTATTTTAATACATAGAATTAGGATTTTTACAAACAATAACTTAAAACGAAAATATTTATTAAAGGGAAAGTACAAACATATATGACGTTAAATAAACATAGACAAAACAACAAATTCGAATCGATACGGAGAATAAGGACTTGAGCGTTAGAGACGAACTCATTAAACGCTCACCGACAATCAAGTATTTGAGACCAATTATACCCTTTCTTGAGACATGCAGATGAAAGTTGCGCAAGACAAAACATTAAATGATAATGTGGTACTGTCTCATGTGGCGAAAACGAAGAAAAGGAAAACGAAATTAGAACTTTTAACAGCATAGCACAGAGAATTCCTATGAGCGGGGCAGAAAAATGACCGATCACAAAACAACTACACATAGTACGAACAGTTAATAAGTTCAAATTGGACAGTGAAGTGGTATAAACCCTCAAAACGAATTAATTACATAAACTGGCAAACCAGCTGGAAGAAGTAAGAGAGGAGCATTTCAAAACAAACATTAAAATAAATACCGAATTTCTGGATCTACAAGAAATTTTGGAGAAAAAGAACGATTAAATTAAAATAGGAATAATAAAATAATAATGTTTTTCAAATTCCACAAAATTATTTCAACATCTTTAACAATTTTAATAGATAACATTACTACTGACCAATAAAGTCAAGAAACTGACAATCGTTCCCTGTTCATCATTTGTAACCGCTATCATAAACCCAGGCTGTATTTTCTAACTGAGAAATGTATTAATACCTTTAGTAGTAATTTTCCCAGCGAGAAACAGAGCTACCTTTAATCAAGTAGATTATTTTTGTTCTAACATATTTCCTACATAAATAGAGCACACCGATAATTAAAAAGGAAAGAATGGAATTAAGAATATGACAACGGATATACCCGAATTCCACCATTACCTTTTTATCTTTCAACATACACACACATATCTAGGTATAGAAGGTTATACTTTTTTTTCACTACCGCTAAATCGACTTATTAGCTCATTTTACCTTTGACAAAGGTTAACCAAGGTTGGCTATAATGTCTGTATGTGTAGATGTATGGATGTATGCGTCCACGATACCTCCAGAATGAAAAAATGTAAGTACTAAAAATTTCGTATTTAAGCTTGTTTTCATTACTCCTGGACCTGATTAGATTTTGGAAGTAAATTAATGAGCTGTTTTTACTTTTTCTCAAATATTTCTGAAATGACCGTATTTCAAAAATATAAAAATACCAATATATAAATCTTAAATATGTAGATTAATTATGTTCTAGGCAATATTTTGAAACGACGCGTAATTTAGCGGCAAAAAATTCCTAAAGTAGAATTAAATACTTTTAAATATCTGAATAATGATTAATTTTATAAGAAAATGCGTACACATATTTTTTAAAGCAAATTTAATTTTACATAAATTTTCTTTATAAAGTTTGTTAATATAAACCAAAATAAGTCTAAAAATTAAAGAAATATGATTTAAAATGATTAAACTATATTATCCATATTTTTATAGAAGCGGGCGGTTTTGGTATTTGTATAAAAGCGGATAACTTTGGAATTGTTTCTACGTTAGCATCTATAATCGATATCTATTAACCTTTGTCTTACATGAAGTTTTAAACGTCTATCACATATAGATTATTGTTTTTGTTTCTACAAAGTTGCCTATTTTCATAATGAACGTTTTAATTAAGGTTGCTTAATTATCCTAAAAAAATTGTTATCGAAATGATTTCACTTCTTGTAATTTCTACTTTGTAGGTTGGAAGGTCGTGTATTATCCACACCAGATATTTAAATCAAATATAGTATTTTTGATCTAGCCCATTTATACAGGACATTAGACAAAAATGATCCGCTTTAACAGTGACTAATGGACATGAGTAAATGGCTAATAAAGATTTCAAATCATATTTTAGATAAGTAATACATGTTGGTTTATAACTATGAAAAACCTAATAAAAGTTGGTGCGTGCTCACAGATAATAATTTCTTCACCAAACAAATCAAAAATGAATATATTTGTGAAATAACAATTTTTATTGTAACGGTCAAGATATTTTATACCATTTACAAAGCGAAGATAGCGCGTTATCGTGTAATTGTTTTAACAAAAGAGTCGTACGATGCTCCTTTGAATTAAGGCTTTTCTTCTTTTGTGTGAATCAAGTACATCCATTTTAACAAGCACACGAATTTTGATGTTTAGGTTTAAACCGAGAGTATATTATTTTCAAAAATATACTTAATACACCAAGCTGGTAGCATTGTGGATTAAACGCTATTGAATAGGTAAAATAGGAAACCTAATGCCGGCTTGCAAATAAATTTATAATGTGGCGGAATTAAAAAGGTTTCCTAATGTTCTGATTATTACTCAAAGCCTAAGTTACAATTAGCAAACGGTAAACATGCACAGGGTCTATCTTTTTTTCACGTAATTAGTACAGGAAACATTAGATTAATTTGCGCAAAATGTAACATTAATCATAGCCAAATGATGATTACAACATTAAGTTAACATTGTATATCTTATAAAATGAGTTTTAGAAACGCTATCCGACCATAATTTTTAATGGCTTCTTTCATAACAGATAAAATCGTGTTAATGCCTAACACATATTTAGAGACTTAAAACGTTACACAGAATCAAACACGAAAATTGGCAACAGCGCAATTTAGTTTCAAAGGTGGCAGCACAACATAGGATGTATAGAAGACCCCTCATTTATGTAAAATTCGGCAAGCATACACACCTCAGCACAAAACATACTACCGAGGTCTCGACTAAAAAATTCTAATTTATGTAAATCTAAGGTTACTAAGCCTAATACAATCCTAAATCTAATTGTCGGGTCGTGTGTATTGCCCGACAATTCGTGCGTACCCCGCAATCATGCTCCATGCTTGCTGCAGACCCGCTAATTATTTACTGACACACACATTCGCGCACGTACGGACCCGGACACGGACACGGACACGGACACGGACACGGACACGGACACGGACAGGGACACGGACACGGCAGCAGACACGGACACGGACCTGGACATGGACACGGATACGGATACAGACACAAACACAGACACAGACACGGACACAGGCACAGACACAGACACAGACACATACAGACACAGACACAGACACCGACACGGACACGGACACAGGCACAGACACAGACACAGACACAGACACAGACACAGACACAGACACATACACAGACACAGACACAGACACAGACACACAGACACAGACACAGACACAGACACAGACACAGACACAGACACAGACACAGACACAGACACAGACACAGACACAGACCTAAATTTAGGTATTTCTGGGTACCAACAGTGATTTTGGTTTATAGCAGGATGTTTAAAAATAGCGATCTAGATTTCTAATTACAGTAATTGGACTTTCGCACAATGATGTTGGTTGCTTGTAATGGATATTTCAGAACAATTTCCCGAGAGCTTTCTTTGTACTGATCAGGCGATTCTGTCAAGCGTAAATAATTCTGCGCACTAGTATGCTCAGGGAATTGGTGTTTTCAAGTCAGGTTTGATGAATAATCAAACTGGGCAGAGCGTATGCTGACGGATATTTGTGTGGCAATGGTGATGAAAAATGGAAAGGTTTGAATCAGAAGGTAGAATTAGAAGTATGGAGTAAAAGCTGCGTTTGTATAGTATGGGTTCTATACGTAATTGGTCCAGCTGTTTGATGTAGTAATTGAGTATAATTCTCCAAATGAATTTATAAGACTGTGTAAAGGGAGAATTTTATCTTATATCAATACCAAATTAAAGGAAATTTAGAACCGGTGCACGGACGCTATAATCTTAACTACTTTCTCGAATTCGGGTTATAATTTTTGCAATATAATACTTATATTATTATCTATGTTTATGAAACCTTGAAAAATATGGAATTTTTGCAATAAGTTAACCCTAGGATGCACAACATGGGCCTGGCAGGCTCGTTGGTGTCGTTGTTGTTTTATAACTCTGAAATTCATTTACTCAGGGAATTGAATACATTTTTATAACAACAGACTGAAATGTGAAATAGATATTTAAAATAAAATTTTTTTTTACTGTTACCCCGCCTTTACACAACACGGGCCCCAGAGGCCCATTCTGTTTTTAAACAGGTATGTGCTTGTCTGCCGTAAAAATAGTTTCTCCCGATACGTCTGAACTTGTATACGTGTTAGTGACTTTGTATAAACCTGTATTTGCAGGTTGCGGCTTGCATAATTAGAATGATATATAAGCGAAATTCCCAACAGATGCATCTAGTTGCTCTCAGATAAGCGTTTATGTTACAACTAGAAAGGCGTCGTGTAGACAAGCACATAGTGTTGCAGTTGGTGCTGATAAATTTGAAGAAAATGCTTTAGCATGGGCCAATGAATCAAATGAGGAGCCGTCCGGTGAAAGCGAAGTTGAATCAGAAGATAATATAAACGTTGACGAAGATTTCAGAGAAGATGTTGATAATGATTCAACCGTTAGTGATGATTCTGATGGTGATGAGTTGAACGATCCTCTTAGCACATCCACAGTTGACAATTCGGCATTTTCCCGATCATCTAACTGTTATATTGCTCCGAGCGGTTTAGAATGGAATATAGATCAGTCAGAAGCAAGCAAAATACAGAAACACAATCTTATCCGTCGAGCTCCTGGCTTGGTAAGAAAGCACATGTGTTCTACACCAAAAGAAGCGTTTCAGCTGTTTATGACTGATCAAATTTTACAAGAAATAGTAAATTGTACCAATCTAGAAGGGAAACGAGTGTGTCCTAACAAATCAAGGGATTGCAGAAATGTTGATTTACAAGAACTTCGTGCTTTTCTCGGCTTACTTATTTAAGCAGGAGTAGAACTATTCTCCCAAGAAATTTGCCAATCCCGTATATCGAGCAACTATGGCAGTTTCTAGGTTCGAAGAAATAGGGAGATATATAAGGTTTGATGATAAGGGAACCCGCAATATACGTCTAGAAACTGACAAATTATCTTATATCTTATATCTGGCATCTTTTCAACGAACAGTGTCAGGCGTGTATTATTCCTGATCAAAACGTGACAATCGATGCGCAGCTTGTTGGTTATCGAGATCGATGCAAATCTATAAAATATATGCCCAGCAAACCTGCCAAATGCGGCTTCAAGGTATTTTGGTTATGTGAATCTGGCTCGGGATATGCTATCGATGGCATGATTTATGCGGGACGACAACCTGGTGAACCTCCGCATAAGAATTTAGGACTTGAAGTTGTTCAAACATTAGTGAGTAGTGTTCATAATTCCGGTCTAAACCTTACGGTAGATAATTTCTTCACAAGCGTTCCACTAGCTACATATCTGCTGGATAGGGACATTACAGTTGTTGGTACACGAAGGCAAAACAAAAGAGACATTACAAAAGAACTAAAATCGTCTAGAGATCGTCCAGTATGTTCTTCGAAGTTTTGTTTTAGAAACAATGTTACTATGGTAAGTTACGTGCCTAAGAAAAATTAAATGCGTACTTTTACTAAGTAGCGTGCATCACGATACCTCTGTCAGCGACAGTTGCAAGAAGAAACCAGAGATAATTTTATATTATAATCAAACGAAAGGTGGAATAGATGTCATGGTTTAGATGGTAACAACATATACTTGCAAGAGACAAACTAAACGTTGGCCATTATCATTTTTTTTCAACATCGTCGATATATCAGCTCTCAACGCATATATAGTTTTTTCCAAAGAACATCCCAACTACAACCAAGGGATGAGTCACAAACATGGATTACTTCTGAAAGATTTGGCCAAGGACCTGATGTTGCCATATATGCAGAGGAGGTCTACAAATCCCAAACTACGAAAAAGTGTTTTAGAAGCAATGAAGCATTTTATTGACATTCCTGGACCGTCGCGAGTTCAACAAGTGACTGAGTTCAAGAGTAATAGATGTTCATTATGCCCAACCAGTATTAACCGTAAAAGCAAATTAATTTGTGACACATGCAAAAACAACATTTGTAATGAACACTGTGTTAGAGTATGGCACCATTAATTTTTTCGTAGATTTAAGATTTTTCTCGTTTATTTTATATTTTTGTAAACACATAGTTCAATAAATAACTTTATTATAACTATTATGTACAATTTACTACATTATAATTCGAATATTGCTTATATTTACATCAACAAAAGAAACGGGCCTCCCAGACCCATGTTGTGTAAAGTCGTATATCGAATATTTAATTATGTTTGTATTATCAAAATAGGCTTTAGTGCAGTTGCCATATAAGCAGTTTATATGGAAACTAAATGTAAGTCTTGATAATCCGATACTTACTGTCTGCGCTGATTTTTTTTTTAAATGCACTTTCAGGAACATTTCTACGGTCGAAAAATGCAAAGTGCCAGTTTCTTGGGGGTTGTGGCGCCATAGGCAAATTTAAAGGTACATAAAAACAAAAATACTACTTCAGATGATACGAAAGCTTAGTACGTTGTAAATTCAGCCTTTTTCAAAATTTTATTATCAAAATTTAATTTATGTAGACGCTAGAGACGATTTTGTGGAACACTGCATTCTCAGGAATAGTTCGTCGTAGGAGCATTAGGATTACACGAACGTCTTCGTTGTAATATCAATAAGAAAATGAGACTCGTTTAAAAACCAAAATTTTGTCATGGTTTTGGAAAACAATTTTTGTTGACTGCAGTGTTTGCATCACGGTTTCAGCAAGGATGAGTGAGCCTGTGGCTGTGCCAGTGTTCTCAGTCTGTTAGAATGTTTCTCTTTACACCCAGGCGCGGGTGTATGCATGTATTCCTGATTTTATAATTTTCTTTGCCAATAAGTTCGTAATCGCAATTACAAAAATTTGAAACTACGGTACATTGTATCATTACAGTGATTCATTAACTTGTTACGTCTAATTAGTGAAAATACTATCAGAGTAGTTACTTAGCTTAGCTTCAGAAGAGGCCACAGGCCGGTTGGTATTTATAACATTCTAAAATTTCGTACCATTTGAGCCAATTGTTTTGTTTTTATATATCTCTAAACTTAGCTATGGCGTTCCAAACCCAAAAAATGAGCACCTTGCATCGTTCGGCCTTAGAAATGGTTCCTAAGGTGCACTTTAAAAAAAGTTGTTAAATCTAAACAACGTACAAATAAACATGTTTCAATTTGACACCAAGCCCATTCGAATCGGCCCTATGGTTATTTTTTTATTCAGCTCAAACTGGAGTATATATACTTTTTGCGCCGACCGTAGATCTTTCATAGTAAATGCTCGTTCAAAACGAAAAAGTTGATCTGTGGCTGTGTATAATCTATTTAAAACGCAATAAATACACCACCTTGGACACACATTGAAGTAAACGCTTCACTAATTAAATGTGTTTAATTAGCACAGCATGGCAATTATTCACCAAACATAGATAAAATTCAAAATGAACAATGAAATTTTTTTTTGTTTGAATTATAATTGTTTTACTAGATCATTAACTGGTACGTCGAACTCTTTAACTCTAAACGTGTAACGTGCAAAAATAGATATTGCATCTTATCGTATCGACTTTAAAATTATCTCTGATTACTGTTTGAAAAACAAAACTAAATAGGCATCTGTGAATTGAATATTTAAGATTGTTATTTAATGTTTACTCGTTACTTATTTCTCTACCATAATGAGCTAAATTTTCTGTATTTACTGCCTTTACCATTTACGTTATAATCATAAGTGATTAAATTATATCTTTTATGGTATTTACCTTTTCTATTTCATAAAAGTTCTAAATAAACCTATTAGTGGGTTCTGATTAGCTCCAAATTCATATATTTTTCTGTTACTTTACTGAATCACCACTAGATGGTGGTACCATGAAATAATTTACTTATTAAAAGTTCTTTATTGAAATACATATGGATTACAACCAAATTTGATAAGAGAATTCCTTTGACTACCTTTTTCCTAAGGTGTAGTCTTTCTAAAACGGCCATTTTGTGCGACGTGAATACATTTTAGAAAAATTTCTCTTGTTGCTGTTTCTTCGGTGTACAGCACCTTTTTACATGAGAATCTTTCATAGCAAATATTTCTTTACTTTTTAATTAATATAATCGCTATTGTTGCGGATGTAAAAAAAATGTTACTTGCTCAAACAGTGGTAAGTTTGCTCTGCTTCTTTCAACCCCATTGTAATTAAATCTCTCGTTGAGGATTACTATCCGATTATTCAATGCTTTAAAGAATTATAATTTAACCAGATCGTGTTAAATCATCACATAGAGCTTGTTTTCGATCTATAGAGGTAAAACAACGTTATATGAATAAATTGCCATTATATATATATATATATATATATATATATATATATATATATATATATATATATATATATATATATATATATATTACTTTGTTTCTAGCTCTTGCCTCTACTCTTTCGTACGCTTCGTTTTGTTTCGTATTCGTTGAATATCCGTTAGTGTACTTTCCTCTCGCTTTTGGTTTTGCTACGATGTGCTCTTAACTGGGACTGCTCGTAAATTACTGGTAGCTGTACTGAAATTACTTTGGTCTCGTTATCGTTAACGTTACCTTGTCAGTGGAGATTACGATGATGGAATCTAAGCTGTACCAACTAAGGCACAAATATTCGTCACAAGTCAGACTAATCCATTATCCCATGTACTAAAAAACTTGGTATTGCTGAGTTTACATCCTAACCTGTTATACATTATCCACTGCATTTAGCAGGGATCACTACAGTCTCTACAAAAGGTTAAGTGCATTTAGATTAACCCGATTACAAGGTATGTTTAATGAACTGTCTACCTTTGTTGAAATTTCTTTGTGATATTGATATTCATTTCACTTTCACAAAGATTTCACTAACGTAGAACTATTATGACTTCATCAAACCATTAGCTAATATTTTGTGCACATATTTGAACCAAATTAAGAACTTGTACATAAAGCACCCAGTGATGTGTTAACTTGTAGCGTCCATTTTTGATATTACTTTATTAGCTACTATTTACGCTTCGGTGGCAGTATCAGAAACCCAAAGCATAAATTTTGTATACCGGTTGTACATGTCGTATTATTTATGTATTTGGGTCATACGTTAGCTCGGGATATCGTGTGATTTTAAATTTATGATTGTTAGATTTTAAGTACAAATTTCATTATGGATAAGAGCGTTCAGATCATTGGTATGTAATTTTACTTGATTAGCTACTTACATATGCATGCTAGGATTAATACAGTGAACTGAATAAGCCTCTACAATTATTAATATAATTCAATTTGTCGTCATTATTAAGGGGGTTTGTGTTTGGGTATCGGTAAAATTTGACATTTAACAAAAATAAATGGCAAAGAAATGCATTTATTGGCAGAATTTTGAAGAACTTTATTTGAAAAGTTTGTTTCAGACAC
>JARFJB010002229.1:217500-257059 GCA_036346205.1 Vesta saturnalis | reverse complement strand
AGCAATGAAAAGGATTTCTTGCTAGTCAATACTTCGGTGGATTGAGGTCGACCGCGCGCCGCACACACACACCACCACGCACAGCACGCACGCACGTACGTCGCACAGCACGCACGCACGCACGCACGCACGCACGCAACACGCACGCACGCACCACACACACAAACACACACACACACACACACACACACACACACACACACACACACACACACACACACACACACACACACACACACACACACACACACACACACACACACACACACACACACACACACACACACACACACACACACACACACACACACACACACACACACACACACACACACACACACACACACACACGGACACACGGACACACGGACACACGGACACACGGACACACGGACACACGGACACACGGAACACGGACACGGACACGGACACACGGACACACGACACACCGACACACCGACACCGACACACCGACACACCGACACACCGACACCGACACACCGACACACGAAACACCGACACACCGACACACCGACACACGACACACCGACACACCGACACGACACACCGACACACCGACACACGAAACACCGACACACCGACACACGACACACCGACACACCGACACACCGACACAACGACACACCGACACACCGACACACCGACACACGGACAGACGGACACACGGACACACGGACACACGGACACACGGACACACGGACACACGGACACACGGACACACGGACACACGCACGCACGCACGCACACACGCACGCACGCACGCACGCACGCACGCACACACTAACACACGCACACAACACACGCACACGCACACGACACACGCACACCACACGCACACACGCACAACGCACACGCGCACACGCGCACACGCCACGCGCACACGCACACATGCGCACACGCACACACGCACACACGGACACACGGACACACGGACACAGCACGTACGTACGCCACACGCACGCACGCACGCACGCACGCAAGCACGCACGCAGCACACACACACACAACACACACACACACACACACACACACACAACACACACACACACACACACACACACACACACACACACACACACACACACACACACACACACACACACAGACACACGGACACACGGACACAGGACACACGGACACACGGACACACGGACACACGGAACACGGACACACGGACACACGGACACGGACACACGGACACACGGACACACCGACACACCGACACACGACACACCGACACCGACACACGACACACCGACACACCGACACACGACACACGACACACGAAACACCGACACACGACACCGACACACGACACACGACACACCGACACACGACACACCGACACACGAAACACCGACACACCGACACACGACACACCGACACACGACACACGACACGACACGACGACACCGACACACGGACACACGGCACGACACGGACACACGGACACACGACACACGGACACACGGACACACGGACACACGGACACACGACGACACGCACGCACGCACACACACGCACGCACGCACCACGCACACACAACACACGCACACAACACACGCACACACGCACACACGCACACACCGACACACGCACACACACGACACACGCACACACGCACAGACGCACACACACACACGCGCACACGCGCACACGACCACACGCACACACCAACGACGACACACGCGACACACGGACACACGGACACACGGACACACAGACACACGACACACACGGACACACGGACACACGACACACGGACACACAGACACACAGACACAGGACACGGACACGGACACGCACGGACGCAGACGCACAGAGACACCGCACTAGACACACGACACGACCACAGACCACGACGCACGACCACTGACGCACAGGACACACGGACACACACGCACACGCACACGCAGGACACGCGAACACGCGACACGCAGACACGCGACACGCGGACACGCAGACACCGACACGGACACGCGACACGCAGACACTCGACACGCGGACACGCGACACGCGACACGCGGACACGCTGACACCGAACACACGGACACACGGACACACGAACACACGGACACACGGACACACGACACACAGACACACGGACACGACACACGGACACAGGCGCACGGACCACGGACGCACGACGCACAGACGCACAGGACGCACGGACGCACAGACACACGACCACACGGACACACGGACACACGGCACACAGGACACACGACACACGAGAACACACGGACACACGGACACACGGACAGACGGACACAGGACACACGACACACGGACACACGGACACAGGACACACGGACACACGACACACGAGCACACGGACACACGGTCACACACACAGGACACACGGACACACGGACACACGGACACACGGACACACGGACACACGGACACACAGACACACAGACAAACAGACACTCAGGCACACAGACACACAGACACACAGACACACAGACACACAGACACACTGACACACAGACACACAGACACACAGACACACAAACACACAGACACACAGACACACAGCCACACATACTCTCCGACACACCGACACACCGACACACCGACACACAGGCACACAGACACACAGACACACAGGCTTTCAAACACACAGACATACAGGCACACAGACACACAGACACACAGACTTTCAAACACTCAGACATACAGGCACACAGACACACAGACACACAGGCACACAGACACACAGACACACAGACACACAGACACACAGACACACAACACAACACACAGACACTCAGACACACAGACACACAACAACAGACACACACACACGACACGCACCACGCACGCACACGCACACGCACGCACACGCACGACACACGCACGCACGCACGCACCACACAGCACGCACGCACCACGCACACGACACCACACGCACGCACACGCACGACGACAGCACGCAGCACGCACACGACACCACACACCACACACGACACACACACACGACACACAGCACACACAGCACACACCACGACACACAGCACACACACACGACACCACACGCACAGCACACACGACACCACCACGCACACACCACACACAGACACACACCACACACACGCACACCACGCACACACCACCACACACGACACACACACCACGACACCACACACACACACACACACACACACACACACACACACACACACACACGGACACACAGGACACACGACACACGGACACACGGACACACGGACACACGGACACACAGGACACACGGACACACGACACAGACACACGACACACGGACACACGGACACACGACACAGGACACACGGACACACGACACACAGACACACAGACACACAGGACACACGACACACGACACACGACACACAGACACACGACACACAGACACACAGACACACGGACACACGGACACACAGACACACGACACACGGACACAGACACACAGACACACGGACACACGACACACGGACACACGGACACACGACACACGACACGGACACGACACAGGACACACGGACACACAGACACGACACACGGACACGGACACACGGACACAGGACACACGGACACACGGAACGACACGGACACACGGACACAGAGACACACGGACACACGACACACGGACACACAGGACACACGGACACACGGACACAGGACACACGGACACACGACACACGGACACACAGGACACACGACACACGGACACGGACACACGGACACACGACACACGGACACACGGAACACGGACACACGGAACAACGGACACACGGACACACGGACACATACACACGGACACACGGACACACGACTAACGGACACACGGACACAGTGACACAGATACAGACACAGCACACAGACACACAGACACACATGACACACAAACACAGACACACAGACACACAGCACACAGACTCACAGACACACAGATCACAAGACTACAGAACACACAGACACGACACTGACACACAACACAGACACACAGACACACAGACACACAGACACACAGACACACAGAGACACAGACACACAGACACACAGACACACAGTCACACAGACACACAGTCACACTGGCACAAGTTGAAACCTAAATCATGTGTTTTAGTAGTTCACTTTAATAGGTTAAATTATGAAAATACAAAAATTTTAGCTGAACACAGCAATCTTAAGGGAAGAACGTGTTTAGAAATGTGTTATGTGCGTAATAACAATTCTATGAATTTTAAATGCCACAGCAAATTTAAATACAAGTATGTTAAACTTTTATAATAAACTTCCAACCTAATATTTAGATTGCCTGGTATATTGAAATAGATCTAGCCTGTATTTGAGGTATGTGATATTAATTATTGTATTTTACGTGTGACATTAATTTATTATCAGTTGTAAGTTTTATTGTTTATAACTTCACGTATATATAAGCTTATATACCTTTTTTGTTTGTAATTTTTAACTATATTACAATTCTAGAGCCATGGTAAAGCAATCAAAAAACTTATGAAATATTGGCATTGTAAAAGAAGATTTGTTTTTTATTCGTAAGGTCGTTTTAATTCACCGAGTACCTGAGTGAATTAATTTAATTATAATTTAATTTCGGTCGGAAAGAGCCCTATATATATATAATATATATATATATATATATATATATATATATATATATATATATATATATATATATTATATATATATATATATATATATATATATATATATATATATATATATATATATATGTAGGTATAGAAGGTTATGTGTATAAGTACGTACTTGAAATGGTTTACTTAAGCTTCATTTCATTTCTCTGGAGCTGATTGATTTTGGGAAAAATCCAGCGACGGAAAGGTAGGTTCATTAAGCGTAGTTTTGATTTTATCAAATACATATTTCTGTATCAACTCCATATTTTAAAGGTATAAAATACCAACATATAGATCTTAAGCATATCGATTAATCATGTTCTATGCAATTTTTTGATACGATGCGTAATTTAGTCGCTAAAATTCCTAAGGTGGAATTTAGTGTTTTTTCAAATTTTTTTAATAATAATAACGTTCACCTTAATAGGAATATGTGCAAACATATTTAATTATCCACAACTTTTAAGTCTAAAGTCTAAAAATTAATAAAACACTATAGAAAATGCTTAAACTGTATTATCGACATTTTGTAGAACGGTGTCTTTGGGATCTTTTTCAAGTTAGCATTTGTATGTCTATTAACCTCTAGTTGGCATGAGGTTTTACACACCCATCTGACATAGATTATTGTTTTTGTTTCACAATCTTATGTATTTTCGTTATGAATCGATTAGAGAAGAGGTTACATAATTATCCTAAAAAATTTTTATTAAAGTTATTTCATTTCTTTTAATTTCCACTTGATAGGTTGGAAGACCGTGGATTGTTCCACACCAGATATTTATAGACGCGTGTAGTTTTGGAAAGTTTTTTTTCAAGTGAGCATCTAGCTGTCTATTAATCTGCATTTGACATGAAAGTTTAAACGACCATCTGGCATAAATTGTTGTTGTTTTTACAAAGTTGCATGTTTTCATTATATATGTATTACAATAAAGGTTGCATAATTATCCCATTTTATGGCAGTATGTAGTTCCACACCAGATATTTACTTATCTACAGTTTGACTAGGAAGGTTTTGAGAAATTATTCAAACCATCAAGACTGAGTATCATTTATTTTAAAAACTTTATTTATACTTTCGAAAGTCTAAATACTTTTTATAATAGAATTTCTGTTTGTTATAAAGTCCTAAATTGAAGAATTAAAATATTATGTTACAATGACTGTCCGTAAAATGAATGATTTCGAATTTCGGTGGTTTAGTTTTTTTGAATAAGCCCCGAAAGAAATTAAAGCTACGAATTATAACTCCATGAGACCAAATTTGGTTATCATTATCATATATGATGTCTGACAAATCAACTTTGAAAGAATCCTACTATATTCAGTAGGATTAGAATGTTTGAGCTTTTCAACAATAAAATCCTTATTTGGAGACTTGTTGACCAGGTAACTGTTTATTACATTTTCACTAGTATCCTTTTTCACACTTCCGACATAACCCCAGATTTTTTTGGTTGCAGCTGCAGAAGTCTGTTACCTGCAGGGCTTGGGAGCTTGTTCACTATTGTGGTGCGATTAGTGCGTATTTTTTTTATAGATTTAGAAGATTAAAGAGTTTCATCTGTTGACCTTCTGGACTAATAGTCGTCGTTTGTCAGTATCGAAGAATTTTTATTGATTATTTGGTTGAACATTAGAAATTTTAGTGAATTAAACATAAGGAGCTTACTTTTTCTCTCAATAAATTGCATTTTCTTCTAGATTTATCACCAATGACGAGTACACATTATTCCAGCTTAAAACTGCTGCATTTTTTTAAAAACAACTCACTCACTTCTCTCTTCACTTTTATATTGGAAATACATTCTACATATACACACTATATATACAGGGTGGCGCATTAGTGTGACAAAGTCCCATATCTCCTTTATTTAAAGAGATACAAAAAAAAATTAAATACAAAAGTTGTAAGATATGTTCTGGTGCATATTCCAAAAATATTTTTAATTATACAGGGTAGATCATAAAAGCTTAGAAGTAATTTAAAATTTTTTTTTTAATTGAAAACCCTATATATTATTACATATTTAGATTCTACATACAATTTTAGACACATTTTATGTACAATGTCCTATACCTAAGTCTAACCGTTTTTGACAAATTTCAAATTTTTTGTCAAAATGACGTTTGCAGGCCAAAACATAGGTGGAAATCTTTTCTAAAGGAAGCCTTTATCAATTAGTTATGGTTGGTTTCCTTGGAAATGGGGACCTACTCTAATGGGCTGTATTGATATTTTGCAATACATTCATACAGGGTGATCAAAATGGACAATAAAAAGTAGATTCAAGAAAACCTATAAAATCATTTTTTTAATGGAAACCCCTATTTTTAATTCTCTTATTTAGCATTACAAATAAGGGTGACTTTGTATAAGAGTATGTTCCAAAAATTGTAGTTTTGAAATAATGACAATTTAACATTTTTATTGTAAAAAGGCTATACGGCTTTCAAGTTTTGTTGTTAGTTGGCCGTGACGGCGGGGCGCGGTGAAACAAAAAAACATCGAGCACTTCAGATCGAAATATTACAATTTATTGAACCCCATATAAATAATTATTTTATTAAACGCACTTAAACTAAAGACAATATTTTTTTGATTCAACAAATTATCTCCTAATCCTAATCATAAACTTAACACCTCTAATGTAACTAAACCTGTAACTAATTATACAGATAAAAGTACTAGAAACACGTCAAATACGTACTACCTAATAAGTTGTTCGAAATGTCCGCCTCTTTCTTGAATACACAATGCAATGCGTCTCTCAAATTCGCAGCTTAAATTTCTACACATTTCAACACTAATGTTTTGAAAACAGTTTCTAATCCTAATCTTCATGTCTTCCTTTGTTGTAGACGGTATTTTATAAACCTGCTCTTTGACGTACCCCCATATGCTAAAGTCCATTTTAGTAAGATCTGGGGATCTAGCAGGCCGAGCAACAGGCCCTCCCCTCCCAATCCAACATTCTGGATATCTAGCATTTAAAAAAGTTATTATCGGACCTGTATGATGTACTGGGGCCCCATCATGAAGAAACCACATTTATTATTGCGTATCCTGTGGCACTTGACGCAACAAATTAGGTAGATGGTTTTGCAGAAAGTCTAAGTATACTTCCCCTGTTACTCGTTGATCAAAAAAATATGGTAGAATTACATGATTACCGGCAACACCTCCCCAAACATTTAAAGACCATCTAGTTTGAGAAGTATATCTTACAAAATGTGAATTTTCGGTAGAATAGTAATGAAAATTGTGTCTGTTTACACTTCCGTTTCTGTGAAATGTGGCCTCATCTGTAAATAAAATCAAATGAACAAAATTTCTTTGTTGGTTTATTTTGTTTTGGGCCCATTGACAAAATTCCAGTCGTCTTTGATAATCTTCAGGAACCAACTCTTAAAGTAGTTGAATGTGATAGGGGTGCATTTTTTTGAGATTTCAATATCCGCTGTACCGTACGTCGTTCAACACCAACCTGCTGAGAAATGGGTTGTTGTCCAATATATGGATTTTCGGTAACTGTTAATAGTACATTTAATTGATTTTCCTCAGTCTGTGCACGTTTTTCCCTAGTATTTTTTTCATATAACACATTGCCAGTTCTTTCAAAACGCTCCAAAAGCTTTTCAAATGCCCTTCATTCAGGTTGCCGTCTCTCTGGAAACCGTTGTTGATACAGTCTTCTTGCTAAGAGCGTATTCTTATCACTAGCTCCCAAAACAAAAATCATATCAACCATTTCGGCTTGCGAAAAATTCATTATTTACAATTTTAATTCAAGTTTTAAATCAATTTGCTATAAAATACACTAATGCATCACAAAAATTATCAACTGACAATAAATAATGACGTTTCTGGTATCTATTATTTTTATATGCCACGCTTCGCCGTCACGGCCAACTAACAACAAAATTTGAAAGCCGTATAGCCTTTTTACAATAAAAAAATGTTAAATTGTCATTATTTCAAAAACTACAATT
This sequence comes from Vesta saturnalis, assembly GCA_036346205.1. NCBI lineage: Eukaryota > Metazoa > Arthropoda > Insecta > Coleoptera > Lampyridae > Vesta > Vesta saturnalis. The sequence continues at coordinate 248,396 of JARFJB010002229.1, read as the reverse complement.
TTTTAGAATATACACTATTATACAAAGTCTCCCTTATTTTTAATGCTAAATAAGATAGAATTAAAAAAATAGGAAGTTTCCATAAAAAAAAATGACTTTATAGGTTTTTTTGAATCTACTTTTTATTGTCCATTTTTGATCACCCTGTATGAATGTATTGCAAAAATATCAATACAGCCCATTAGAGTAGGTCCCCATTTCCAAGGAAACCAACCATAACTAATTGATAAAGGCTTCCTTTAGAAAAGATTTCCACCTATGCTTTGGCCTGCAAACGTCATTTTTGACAAAAAATTTGAAATTTGTCAAAAACGGTTAGACTTAGGTTATACATAAAATGTGTCTAAAATTGTATGTAGAATCTAAATATGTAATAATATATAGGGTTTTCTATTTAAAAAAAAAATTTAAATTACTTCTAAGCTTTTATGATCTACCCTGTATAATTAATAAATATTTTTGGAATATGCACCAGAACATATCTTACAACTTTTTTATTTAATTTTTTTTTTGTATCTCTTTAAATAAAGGACCAGCTTATACATTTGGTACGTACTGTATATATATATATATATATATATATATATATATATATATATATATATATATATATATATATATATACAGTGTACCAAATGAATGAACCTTGTTATTCAAGCTAAATCGATAAAATTTAATATGCATGCTGTTTACAAAGCATTGTATTATTTCCACAGTTTTCTTATTTTTATAACTGACATGGTCGGAAGCTATACGCCAACTTGATTTTTTTTAATAGGAATGGGGGTCAAATCGCATACCGTTTGAGTGGTATTTTCATGTAGAATTCTGCGGCATGCCGCTTGTCATAGTTACCTCTAAAGGTAACTTCGCTATTCTAATTAAAGATTTCCAGTAGGTATTAACTGGATAACTGAAGATCTAGTGATCGCTAAAAACAATGGTTAGTGTATGTTGTATAACGAACGTCAAAAGTTTAACACTGTGCCTGAAGTGCTAAATTATGGAGCGATCACCTGACTTAACCCCACTAGATTTTTTCGTGGAGGGTTACCTGACGAGTCGTATTTACCGCGATAAACCAAATAACTTGAATTAACTAGTGCGACGAATTGGAGAAGAAACAGCAAATATTCCTTGCGAATTCATTTTGAATTCATTTCAAGGACTTTCTAATCGAATTTATTACTGCCAAAAGGTGAATGGGTAACAGTTTGAGCATCATTTTTAAATGATTCTTGTATTAGATGAGCTTCACAAACTTAAAACACGGTTTCAACAATCTGATGTTACATTAAACACCATAAAATAATTCATTATTCCCCATGCTAACTGGATCTTCAGTTATCCAGTTAACACCTACTCCCAATCTTTAATGTGTAATAGCGAAGTTATCTTTCAAGATAACTATGGGAAGCGGCATGTCGCTGAATTCTATTTGAAAGTACCTTTCAAACGGTATGCGATTAGACACCCCTTCCAGTTAAAAAAAAATTAAGCTGGCTTTGCAGCTACCGACTTTGTCAGTTAAAAAAATAACAACACTGTGGAAATAATGGTAGAATTATTAACAGCATGCATATTAAATTTTATCGATTTAGCCTGAATAGTTTTGAAATAGCAATGCCGGTTCCATACATTTGGCACGCACTATATATATATATATATATATATATATATATATATATATATATATATATATATATATATATAGTCTCTATGAGACTGTTTTTCCTCGACGACGTTTCGACAGTCACATCTGTGTTCTTTAGGCCTGTAACTTTCGGCTTGTACTCCTTATTACTCGAACTGTACATCGCGGTCCAACACCTGAGAAACCACGGAGAAATACAGCAACCGCGGAAAACTAAAATCAACCATATACAGGGTGTCCAGAAACTCTGCGGGCAAACTTTGCGTAGTGATTCTAGACCCAAAAATAAGAAAAAAAGTTCATATAAACCCAGGTCCGAAACGCTTCGTTTAGGACCTACAAGGTGTGAAAAAGTTTTATTTTCCTCGGTGTTATGGCGATATTTTGCGAACAAATTTGAATATGGTCCTGAAATTTGGAGCACGGGGGTTTTTGTGGTCGAAAAACTTAAATATTTTATTGATTTTGATGCTGCCTGCCTCTCATGGTATGCTAAAGTTAATTGGCTAAACTTTTTTACCACCCGGTATATTGACGTTCCGTTTGAATTAGTTTGTTCTCTTTTCAGTTCTAAGCAAGAAAGGTATACTTGGTTGTTGTCGTTGTTACTCTTGTTGATACAGCGTCCCAAATTTCAAATTAACATAATTATTTTATAGTAATTTAAAACCAGTTTCATTTCTAAAAATGGTTGCTTTTAGTAACGAAGAATATGCCGATATGCTATGGTGAGATGCAGTGTAATGCCAGAGCAGCACAGCGAAGATACGCTGAAAAATTTCCTAACACAATCCACCCGAAACACTCGACATTTGCAGCGGTTTATCAACGACTTCGAGAAACTGGATGTGTAGGTCCAAAAAACAACCAAACAGGAAGACCGGCCACCGTAACGGCAGCTAATGAAGATGCAATTTTAATGGCTGTCGAAGATAATCCGGAGACTAGTGTAAGAAGGCTCTCAGCAATGCACCCTAACATATCAAAAGCATCTGTCTGGAATATCATTAACAAGGAAAATTTATATCCTTTCCATTTACATAAGTTCAGGCTATTTTGGAACGTGACCTTACTGCACGACTAAAATTGTCTCATTGGTTACGAAACCAAAAAATCCAAAATGCTCGTTTTTATTTCCACATCTTATTTCAGTGATGAATCGTTATTTACAAAAAATGGAATTTTCAATGTGCATAATGCACACTATTATTCATATGTTGGAGATAACCCACATATTTTTAAAGAAACTCACCATCAGCAACGATTTAGCATAAATGTTTGGATAGGTATAGTAGGCAATTACTTACTACGACCTGTGGAGTTGCCTGCTCGTTTAAACGCTAACGAGTATTTACAATTTTTGCAAAATACCTTACCTGGTTTATTGGATGAAGTGCCGTTAAATATTCGTCAAAATCTTTGGTATATGTACGATGGTTGTTCCGCCCATTTTGGCGTCAACGTTCTCTCAACAATACGTTTGGTGGTCAATGGATTGGAATAGGTAGTCTGTTGCCTGGCCTCCCAGGTCTCCTGATCTCAATCCTTGTGATTACTGCATTTGGGGATACTTAAAATCTTAGTATACGCAGCACCAATTGAAACAAGGGAACAACTTTGGAACAGAATCCAAGATGCCTGCGATACCTTCAGAAATAATGTGGGAATATGTTCACGAATTCGCCGCTCATTATCAAAACGAAATGAGTGAGATTATGTATCGAAACAAATGGTCATCATGTGGAACACCTTTTGTAACATTTATTTTTTTAGTTTTATTATTTATTTATTCATTTTAGTTCTTAAATTCAAAGTTAAAATAAACATGCAAACATACGTTACTTTTATTTTTAATTCCAATTAGGTAAGGATTATAGGGAATTAAATTGAACTGTTCATCAACCAATATCTCGAAAACGGTTGATCTGAGAGGCATCGACCAAGTGTACCTTTTTTGCTTAGAACTGAAAAGGGAACAAACTAATTCAAACGGAACGTCAATATACCGGGTGGTAAAAAAGTTAAGGCCAATTAACTTTTAGCATACCACTGTAGATGGCGCCCTCTGCAGGCAGCATCAAAATCAATAAAATATTTAAGTTTCTCAAGCCCTAAAACCCCCGTGCTCCAAACTTCAGGACCATATTCAAATTTGTTCGCAAAATATCGCCATAAAACCGAAGAAAATAAAATTTTTTCACACCCTATAGGTCCTAAACGAAGCGTTTCCGGACCTGGGTTTATATGAACTTTTTTTCTTATTTTTGGGTATAGAATCAATACACAAAGTTGTCCGTAATGTTTCTGGACCCCCTGTATACAGAGTGTCCCAACGATTTGGGGGTGGAATATTACGCCTATAGCGTTGATTTAATAAAAAATCTTATAACAGGTTATTGTTGTCAACAACGAGGAGCTTCTTGTGCTATAATATTTTTGTATATACAGGGTGTCCCATTTTCGAGTATTACACTAAACTTGTGTTTTTTTTTATGGACCACCCTATCTATTTTCATTTATTTGAATGGCACTCCCTGTATTTTATTACAGATTTGAATAGCATTTTTTACGGAATTTCAATAGATACTCACTTTTTACTACCTATTCCTTAAGTGTTTTTGAATTATTAGTGACAAAGTTGAAAATTGTAAACATTTTTTATTTTTGTTGAATTTGTCACAATATAAAATAAATAAAGACAATATCATAATTCACAGAAAAACAAAAATGAAACAATGCCAATTTCTATAAATCCGTGAAGCTATAGCTTTATGACACAATTCAACATTTTGCACTAGAAAACAGCAACGCTTAATAATTATTTACTCGCAGAGCTACATAACTATAAAGGACATAAGAACATAGCTTGGTTTTCGAATGTCTTTTTCTATTTCTTAACAACTTAACCTTGCTGTTCTCCTCGAAAAGACTATACACTTGTGCTCCTTCGGGTCATAATGACCCGAACTCCTGAAATATGAATTAAAACCAAAATAATAACAATTTTTATACATTTATTAACTTCATTTCTCTAATGCAATGTTTTTTATATGAAACGTGAAACTTACAATAAATTCAACCAAATTTAAATTAAAAAAAGAAAACGGAATAAAAAATGTCTAATAATTGATATGATCCACTACTTCTTACAGTCGGGACAATAATAGGTCACGTGTTCTTTACACAAATATTTTTTACACTTAATGCAGGTCATATTAGTTTTTTTATCACATTTAGAAGGGCAAAATTTGCAGCGTGCTCGTTTGTTTTTGTTGCTAGTTCCAGGAAGAGCTGCGGTAGAATTTTCCACCAATGGTTGTTGAATAGCTGCTTGTTCATTACGGGGAAGATGTTTTCTGGACAAAATGTAAGGATTTACCAATTGTTTTCCCAGTTGTTCCAAAAACAGTCTTCTTTTGAACAAAACATTTTTATTCCAGTCTTGATTTATTTCGCGCCATATGACGAAAGCATCATAAGCACTGGTATCTAAAATGTTGTAAGATAAGATTATGGGCCATCGATTTGTTATTCGTTTGCATGTGTATGCACCGATTAGCTGATCTATTGTATCAACTGCTCCTTTGTAGAATTATAATCAAGTATAATTTGTGGTTTTTTGTCTTCTCTGTCGCTTATTTGTTTCTGGTTATGAAACGTACTCATTAGACTGACCTTCTTGTATTTTTTTGGAATATAAGACACAACTGCGGTATCTTCAGTAAAATAAAATTTGCAACTATGCACAACGTTATTTACTTCCATGATAGGTAGCTCAGGATTGCTTTTCCTGACAGTCCTTAACACAGTAAGATTTCTTTTGAGAAGCATTTGACCAAATTTATACGATGTAAAGAAATTTTCACAAGTTACATTCTGACCTCTTAGTCCATAAGTAAGGTCTAAAACTACTCTCAGCCCCTGATCCTTCTCAGGTTTTGCCCCAGATGGTTTTCCCGTATATACTTGAACTTCTAAAGCATAAGAACTTGCACTATCACAAAGCGTCCATATTTTGCTGGCTTGCTTAGTAGATACTGCTTGAATGGACAACGACCTCTAAATGCAACCAGCTGCTCGTCCACAGTTACGTTTAGCCCAGGATAGTATAATTTTGGTAGTATTTCAGCCCATTTGTCCCAAAATTCTCTAATAGGAGCCAACTTATCCCGTAGCCTTCTTTCTTAACGATCCCGTAACACCCGTGATATATAATAAAATCGTTTCAACGACATTGTTGGCGAAAAAGAGGTCTGCCTGTTTCTGCATTCCACATACTTCTGGTAGATTCATGCGATCTGTAAACTCCTCCTAACAATAACAAACCAATGTACGCCTGCAACGTAATGTCATCTAATTCTTGCCAGTTGTCACCATACACTCTACGACCTTCGATATTAGTCATTTTCAAAATTATATTTTCTAGAGATCTATTGAAAAATAGCTGAAATGTAGATTTTACATCGTGGACTCGTGCATTGCTGTATCTAGTTGGACCTGGAGCGACTTTTATGATATTTGCACTAGTTACACGCCCTGATTGAGGAAATGCATCTAACATCCAAGTTGTGGCATTATCTTTAGATTGAACCGATCGAGCAGGTGGCATCAATTGCGTAGGATTTGTCCGTCCAGCATCGTCCAAAAAATCATCGTCTGACTGTTCATAACCACTATCTTCACTGATATGATCTTCCTCTTCAGAAGCTTCATCGTCACTAGTGTCACTCAAATGATCAATAAGTCTTCCCCACTAAGATATTTTTTGCCACTATTGTTATTTCAACACTTTAGAAGAACTAGTAGTACGTACAACAAACCGCACTTTACTCTGCAACGTAACAAACAAAACTGTCGGTTGCATACTGCGATATGATATTTATACCTGCTGCAAGTTGCAAGTCTCTTCCTGTTTCGACTTGCACACGCGGCTACAGAACTGATGAAAATGCTGTAGTAACTCGCATAGGTAGGTACATTTGAACAAGCATGTGATGATATGCATATTATCTACCCTCAAATTTCAGTATAAAATAATTGTAAATACAAATTTATACGTCCTACTAATGTATTACAGCCTCGGGTCATAATGACCCGAGGGACATCAATGTAACAATCGTTTAAGAAAATAAGGAAACAAAATTATTAGAACAAACAAGCCACCTCATTCTTCAATGGATTAGAAACATAGTCATTAACTTCGAAGTTTAGATATTAATAAACAAAAAAGTTATCTAAACAACAATTTGATTTCGGGTCATATAGACCCGAAGGTAACAGCAGGGTTAACAAATGAAATCCACTTATTATAAATAATTAGTGAAGAATTTTCAGATAATTATCTGTTAGTGACTTCGTTATTTACTTAGTGTGCGATAAGCTTTTCAAAAGAAGAGCTAATTAATATGATGTATGTTTTGGGGCAAGCTGAAAGGAACTGTTTGTTGGCATCCAGGATTTATCCTTAGCTAGACATGCAAGACCTGAAGCGTTTCAACTTCTTCGAGAATGATTTGAAGAGACAGGAAATGTCATATACAAAAAAAGAGATGTAGAAAATCGTACAGTTGCAAACGAAGAAAACGAGTTTACAGTTGTATTAAATTTAGAAGAAAATCCTCACGTAAGTGTTTGTCAGATTGCGGTACAAGTAGATCTGAGCAGAAGTTCAATACAAAAGATTATACGCAAACATAAATATCACATATACCATCTGTTTGCATCAAAGCCTACGACCACAAGATTTCGCAACTCATGTCGCATTTTGCAATAATATTCTGAACAATATTAACCAACAAGCCAATTTTGTTGACTTTGTGCTATTTAGCGACGAAGCAAGTTTTAATAGCATAGGAGTCGTTAATAAATATAATAGTCACTATTACTCCGTTGAAAATCCACACTGGGTACGAGTAGATTACCAGCATCAATGGACTGTGAATATATGGGATGGTATTATCAATACTGATGTAATAGGACCTTTCTTTTTCGGTGGTTCCCTGACAGTCGAAATATATCTGCAATTCCCTCAAGAAGATTTGCCACAGTTGCTTGAAAATGTGAATCCACATACTCGACAAGTTATGTATTACCTACATGATGGATCCCCGTCGCCCTACTATAATAGAGTTCGTCGGTTTTTAGAAAATTGGCGCAAAGATCGGTGGATAGGTCGCGGTGGTCTCATTGCTTGGCCAGCGAGATCACCAAATCTCACTCCCCTAGACGTTTTTCTGTGGGGATATGTGAAACAGGAGGTGTATAGCAATTTGCTACTACACAAGCCTATATGAAACTTCGAATTACTGAGGCTTTTCGAGTATTCGAAGAAGCACCCTTCAAAATGTCAAAGCAACCCTTACTAGGCGTTTGACAATGTGCATTGCTGCAAATGGAAACATTTTTGAACATTTAATATAAAATTTGTAATTCATTGTGTTCTTTACTTCCATTTTAAAGTTTAAGTTAAACTTAACAGTTATGCAGTTCTAAGAGTAAATAATTATTAAGCGTTGCTCTTTTATAGTGCAAAATCTTGAATTGTATCACAAACCTATAGCTTCACGGTTTTATAGTATTTAGCATTGTTTAATTTTTGTTTTTCTTTGAATCATGATATTGTTTTTATTTATTTTATATTGTGATAAATTCAACAAAAAAAATTTTTTTTTTACAATTTTCAACTTATCACTAAATAATTCAAAAACACTTAGGAATAGGTAGTAAAAAGTGAAATCCCGCTATTCAAATCTGTAATAAAATACAAGGTGTGCCATTTAAAAAAAAAGAGAAAAATAACATTGAGCAAAATGGACCACCCTGTATATGCAAAGAAAAGAGTCTGCAATCTGAATATAGAAGTTAAAACTAGACAGATTGGAAAAACAAGTAAAATTTCACTCCGATAACTTTGAATATGGCGGAACAGGGGCCTACTTAATTGATTAATTTTTTACATAGAAATGTCAATAACTTAGGAACCGTGTCGTAGACCTATAGTACCTTATATAATTTTACTCAGGATTTAACAGAGAATTCAAATATATAGCGTGTTCCATAAAAAAAACACAAGTTTAGTGTAGTACTCAAATATGGGACACTCTGTATATACAAAAATATTTTTACAAGATGCTCCTCATGGTTGACTACAATAATCTGTTATAAGATTTTTTATTAAATCAACAGTATAGGCGTAATCTTCCACCCCAAAATTGTTGGGACACCCTGTATATACGAAGCAGGTTCAATAAATGCACGTTCGAGCAGTGGTACATATAAGGGGTTTATTTAAACTAAACAAAATTGCCATTACTACACAGTCAGGCATCCCACTGCTACACAAGGTGCTGTACACCGATGTCGTACCATTTCTCTGGCTGTTGACGGAACCATGTCAAAACTGCCTGCTGGACTTCAGCGTCCGACTGAAATCGCTGTCCCTTGAGTGCCTTTTTCAATGGTCCAAAGACATGGAAGTCACAGGGTGATAGATCCGGGCTGCTCCCACAGCAGCGACAATGGCGTCACTCTTCGCATGCCGAGGTGCCCCCGGACTTGGCAAATCCTTTGTCGATTGTCGTCCATTACTGAACTTCCGACACCATTCCATGACTATGGTTTAGAAGGACACTGTTCACCATAAACATTTTGCATTCTCCGATAAATTTGAACAGGGGTGTGCCCTCAGCGTTTAAAGACTGTATTACTGCTCGGTGAGTCTTAGACGCTTCAACGATACGACCTGCCACACTGAAACGCGCACAACGACTGCGCATTCTACGAATATCAGGATTCAACTGTCACAATAGTCACGTACATTACCGGCGGCCGTCTTATGCAACTTTCTGCGGTTATAGCTAAAGTAACATTTGTGCTACAGCGCTCGAACATGTATTTATTGAACCTGCCTCGATATATATATATATATATATATATATATATATATATATATATATATATATATATATATATACAGGGTGTCCAGAAAGTTGTGGTCAAAACTGCTAGGACGTATGGAGGGCTCAAAATAACCCTAGTCTTCATTTGAATTTTTTTCCTATCTATCTTCGTTATGTAGTTATCGGCCTTCAAAGTCAGAAATTAAAAATTTAATTTCAATGATAATTTTTAAACCGCTTCTTTCATTACTATGAAATTTAGACACCCTAAGTACCTCATAGAAAGGAAATTTTTTATACTTACTGGAATTCATTGTACCTTTATTGTACAGGTAAAGTCAAAATTAAGTTTCGAACGGTTTCGAAAATACTATTTTATTTAAAGCGTATATTCTAAATAAAAAAACAATCTGTAAACATTTTGTAAGTGACGTTTCTCTGTTATCGAAATGATTGTCATTGTTGATTGTTGATGTAGATCGGTTGATAAAAACTGAAAAATGTGAATACCGCTAAAACTGTAGTAGAGATATGGTGGCATTTACTAATGAGGGGTGTGCAGACATGAATGTAATGTATGGTTTGTCAGAAAGAAATGCTTCTTTAGCAGTTCGACTTTATGCCAATCGCTTTCCTAATAGGACGCTCCCAAATCGTAGAACTTTTATAAGATTTCATAGGAATTTACGAGAAACAGGTACTTGATGAAGTTAAGCTCTATCACAATTAAATCTCCCTTACTTTACATTGTACTTCGCAGGATCATTTAAAACCAAGCACCATAATGAAAGGCCTAGGTAAGTGCGAACAGTTCGTGCTGAGGAACGGGTACTGGAAATAGTGGAAGCAGATCCTATAAAAATCACTAGACGTATTACTATGGAAACGAATATTTCAAAATCTACAGGTCACAACATCCTGCGAGAGCAATTGTTATATCCCTATCATCTGCAAAAAGTGCACGCAATGTCTGAAACGGATTACCCTCCTTACGTAGCATTTTCGAGGTAGTTTTTGGAAAAACAAGAACAAACACCTGAATTTATTAGCAAAGTACATTTTACTGATGAAGCCGGATTCACACGTGATGAAATTATTAATTCTCATAATCTACATATCTGGAGCGATGGGAATCCACACGCTATCATACAAACAAAACATAATATATATATATATATATATATATATATATATATATATATATATATATATACCGGGTGATTCACGTCGATGGTACCTTAGACGTTTACGGAAAACGAGACATGGGATCTTTTTGAAAATTTGGTCACTTGCATGGCTGGCTTGGATCTATCGATCTAAAATATTTTCAGAGTTGCGACGTTGTCGCTTATGTGGAAAACTGGCATCACTTTTGATATTTTTGATGGGACGCCCTGTATATTATTACATTTTTGGGTTCGCTATTACTTTTAAATTATTTTTGCCTCACACATTCCTATGCCTATCTTCAACCGTTTTTAAGTAATTAATTAATTTCCTTATTTTTTAGCCAAAACATGGTTCCAATCGAATGTTCATTATTGTGGTGTTTGAATTTTTAGAAAATTGAAATTCTGGATGCACTCTATGAATAAGCTGTTCATCAGTTCTGCGTAACGAAATTGGTTCCATATTGCACAGGGTCGTTTGAAATATATATATATATATATATATATATATATATATATATATATATATATATATACAGGGTTTTACAAAAAGTAGGCCAATCCGTTAACCACATATTCTTTAGGACAAAATAAGGGGACTTTTCTTACGTATTTTTGTATTATCTCTGGTGTGCTTTAAGATATCGTTTTCAAGTTTGGTACAAATCTTACTCTTTTCTAAGTGCACCTTCTGTATGATTTTAAGTAAAAAATTCAAAGAACTAATAGGAAAATAAGAGGGGTGTGGTAACCTTTAACCCACCATTTTTTTCTGACGAACGCCTATGAACGTCGCATCCATTTTTTGTAGTAGTTTGATGATTTGTCTAACTTTTCTGGCTCTTGTAAACTTTTGATTTGATGCTTCCTTTTAGTTAGTCGACTAGGTGTTGCGATTTTTTTAACAATTTTTTTATTTTATTAATAAGAATAAATTCATAATAATAACTTAAAACAATCAATTGTGCTAATAATTATAATACGAAGTTGGATGCAAATAATTAAATTAAACGTTTGACGTGTAAATTAAATTAAATGTTCGATGTGTCCACCGCCTTCGTGAATGCACCTTCTGGCTCTTTTTATAACTATAACCGAGTATTTTGGAAAATATTCGGTTTCAATCTAAATACCTCTGCACCTTCTCCGATGCGATCCCTCAATTAATTTTGATTTATTATTGGAACCGTATAAACAAAATCTTTCATGAATCCCCAAAAACTGAAGTCCAGTGGATCTAAGTCGGGGGAACGAGGTGGCCAATGAATAGGCGGATCCTGTCCCCGACTAATCCAGTGATTAGGGAAATATTGGTTCAAGTGGTTCCGAACATTATTGCCATAATGTGGCGGAGCTCCGTCAAGTTGAAACCACATATTTTGACGAATAGCTATAGGTACGTCATGAAGTAAATTTGTAAACTCATTTTATAAAAAAAAAATAAAAAATGTTCGGCATTTAAGTTTGGTGGCAAAAACACCGGACCTAAAAGAAAATTGTCTAAAATTCTTGCTCACAAGTTTACTTTAAAATTTACTTGATGACTGACCTCTACAAGAGCTCTTGGATTTTCATCTGCCCAAACATTGGTGTTGTGGATATTCGTTATACCATTTCGCGTAAAGGTAACTTCATCCGAAAATAAAATGGATCTATCAAACCGGCGGTTACGGTTATTTTCATTACAGAGTCCGTTGCAAAAGATGTTTCTTGCCTGAAAATCTCGCGGAGTGAAGTTTTAAATTCTATGCACGTCTGTTGAATTTATATCATTTCCAATCTGTCGAGCTATAATCCTAGTACTAGTACCCGGATTTTGTTCAACTATTGCAAAATTTGTTCCTCTTGATTTGGTGTAATTTTACGTGGCCGTCCAGATGTTCCTATTCGTTGTTGTTTGAATTTTCAAGTGTCTCTTAGGCGGGGTACTAAACTTAAGAAGAATTTCCTTTTTGGGTAATACCGATTTGGATACATTTCTGCATAACGCCTTGAAGCTAAACTAGCATTAGAATCACATTTTCCTAAAGTGAGAATGATTATTCAAAATGTACAATCTAGAGATTTTATTTGAAATCTTACCCATAATTAAAATCATATCAGTCATTTCAGAAAATTCCAAAATATTCTCTCTAATGGCCATACCATATTATTCAGTTTAGCGTTTGAACTCAATAGTCGTTCGAAATTTTTACAGCGATTAATTTGACAAACATTTGACAAGACGTATAAAAGATATTAGGTTTTCAATTATTTAAACAAATAAAAAGGTGCTATCGCGAAGACTGGACGCATCGAACATTAAATTTTTTTTGTATGCGACGTAGTATTGAATTATTAACTCAACTAATTGTTTTAAGCCATTATTATGGATTTATTTTTAACTAAGCTTCTATGGGTAACTTTGTTATTATAACAGTTACAGAGTCGGTTAAATTAGCAATATTGGACAGAATTTCAAGACCCATCAAATGACGTTTTGAGTTTTGATCAGTGTTGCCAACTTTCGTAGTTATTTAGAAAAAACTAAAAATGAGCCGAATTTTCAAACTCAAATATCCTTGAAACCGTTGCAAATAAAGCTAAAACACAAGAGAAGTAATTGACAGATATTGTTACGAACTTATTTTGCATAATAAATAATAATAAATCAAAATCAATTGAGGGATCGCATCGCAGAAGGTGCAGAGGTATTTAGATTGAAACCGAATATTTTCCAAAACATTCGGTTTTCAGTTATAAAAAGAGCCAGAAGGTGCATTCGCGAAGGCGGCGGACACATCGAACATTTAATTTAATTATTTGCATCCAACTTCGTATTATAATTATTAGCACAATTGATTGTTTTAAGTTATTATTATGAATTTATTCTGATTAATAAAATAAAAAAATTGTTAAAAAAATCGCAACACCTAGTCGAATAACTAAAAGTATGTCATAAAGGAAGAATCAAATCAAAAGTTTAAAATAGTTAAAAAAGTTAGATAAATCATCAAACTACTATAAAAAATGTATGCGACATTCATAGGCGTTCGTCAGAAAAAAATGGGGGGTTAAAGGTTCAAATGAAAAGTGACATAAGAAAAGTCCCCTTATTTTGTCCCAAAGAATATGTGGTTAACGGATTGGTCTACTTTTTTGTAACACCCTGTATGCATATATATATATATATATATATATATATATATATATATATATATATATATATATATATATATATACGTGTATAGATTTTAGTTGGTGATGGTGGAATCACATCTATAGTCACAGAATTCTGTAGTTAGAATCGTCTGCAGATAATATTGTATTTGGAGTTCGCGAGTGAATGATACTGAAATCCCAAAGTAGACTGCAAAAGAACAAGCTGTAGTGTTCATAAATCCTAGGCGTGAAACGTTATAGGAGAATCGGTAGTAGTAAACAGAACAAAATCAAATAGATACTGTATACTTATCCCGAAAAGAACAAACACCTTCTGACCGTGTTTGAACTAACGCAGCTACCACCATACGAAAAATTCTAATATAGGGTGAAACGTTAAGTAGTTATGGATAGGCATGATAGGCAGTTGCTTTGGCGTAATCAACGCTGGTCCGTGTGCTTTTCTGTCCCTGTACGGATTCCATCTTTCTCCGGTAGCGCTCACGGGTACTTTGAGTATCCCCTGTAGCTCGCGTGGTAGTCCTAACTTAACACTTTTTGTCGGATTCCTACGGAATTCTGTGCATTAACTGGGGTAGTAATCGCTGCGGCTCTGCAACGGCTCTATGCATGGCGGAAACTCTGGCACCGGTGGCAATTTAAGCATCGACTGTGACTCGAAGGTGGGTGACGTTCTTCATGTCCTGTACCATCTAATCGTCCTATTCGGTTATTAGCTGCATCCTCACAAGAGGGATGAGTACCTTTCCTGCGCCATCTTCACAGAAAAATGTTTATTAAGACCTCACTCGTCACGTATAACCAACATAGTGAAACAATTGCCCGTAAGTTGATTGGGATGGTACAGTGCACACACCTATCCATACACCGCATCAGCCTGTGTGGTCCTTGGTTGAAGCAGATTAGATACAGATTCCCTAGTTTATGGCCTTAAGCGTTGTGAGGTCGATCCTTTGTCGGTACACTACTGAAGAGAAGGCGGTACTCTTCAACTTCTGGGTGATGGATTTGTTGAAGTTATTGAACCTTTGGCGAGCATTTTATTTTCTCTCTCTTTGATTGGTTGCCGACGGGTCCGTTAATCAATCTTCTCTATTGTACGACAGTGTAAAAACGACGTTCATATCGTATTAAATTTTTGCGGAAACTCTTTGAATAAGTAATGTAACTCAATCTACGGATCCGCACGTCGGAGGTGCAGTTAGCATTAAAATATTCCTTAAACCACAAGCAACTACAGCTGTTAGTGTGGTGAGAATGTCAAGATGGATTTGGAAGGGTAGGTTTTGCAACACATTATTACACCCAGCTTAGGGTGGTTTAGTATGACGTACAAAAGAATAAAGCGGTGACAGAAATTTCGATATCATAACGTATAAATATAAAAGTCTTAATTTTTGCATTTCGGCCTATCACCAAAGAGTTGGAATTTAATATTTATTCTGATGAGAAAATTAAACGTTAGTTACTATATATACTTAAATAAGCGAAGTATAAAGATATCTCAGACTTCGGTGTATTTAAATTTCAGACAATTGTAATTTTCGACTAATTGAGCTACCAAGGAATTGTCAAGTTGAAAACGTTAAAGCGTGCATTCGAAATTTATTACAAAAGAACAACAAATACTTTGTCTTTTGACGATTTCCTATTCTAAAGATTAAATTAAGCGTTATATCATTTCTAATCCGTCCGTTCAAATGAAGGGAGTAGGTAAATTCATTCATTCATTACATGTAAATCCTCTGTAATAAATTTAACAAAAGACATTATGTTTGAATTAATTAGCAACAGACTAATCGACAATCACATAAAATCTAAGAACAAAATAAATCCAGTTACATTTTATATTTAATATGCAATTTATCATTTCAACTATACCTATTCATATTGCATGAAGTCAATATACTATGGCATCATAAGCTTTACATTATTTCGGGACTATCCTTTTTGCTAAAAAAACATGTGTTAAACAGAAATTTATGTTGTTTATGTTGCATTTGTAATAAATAAATACACTCACTTTATAAACGAATATTAAACATAAACAAACAGGGGTGTTTGACAAAACTTTGAGAACTTTACAATATTCACAACTAACTTTTAGAGTACCTATTTCTTGGTAATATTGAATTCTCAATTTTTCTGCGCTGTGCACATTACGATAATGAAGACACCTCCAATTCATTAATAAAACGTAAGTTAATGTAGCCAATTTAAATTAGTTGTATATTCATGTATATCATAAATAGTTAATCAAGACGGTATCATAATATTACGTGTACTACATAAAATATGAAGTCAAGGGAAAATCAACAGCTTCTTAAAATACAAAATACGTCGTTTACTTCATGTATTTATCATAAATGATTACCCAAACTTTTAAACTTTCTTGTAAAATATCATACTCGATTTCCTCCCGTGGGAAAATTTCCTAATTTCAGATTTCCCCAAAGGTTATGTTGCATAATTATTACAGGTAATCTATAACGACCCTTTTGAAATGCAAATTTAGAATTATAGTATTTGACTAACTAATATTATTAACTTCCTGTACTTGCTCAATGCTATTTTGTGAATAAAATTTAACGAAAGTATTTTCCATCCTCTATGTTTATTGTTGTAAAGAAAATGAGAGATAGAAATGATTTTCCACAATTTGTGTAAACCGAGATGACAAATTCCTATTAGTAGTTATTACGTGTGTTAGCTTACGAGTTTGGGATTAATTTGAGTGTTTTTGTTATCAATTTATGACGTAGTCGCTTACAATGTTAATTTAAGTTTATATAATGATGTGTGCCTGTTTGTTAATGTAATTATAGATTAACGCTGCTCTCTTAATTTGCTTATAAAAACAATTCAGAATTTTCAGTTATAATTACTATAACAAAATTGTATTTAATGTCTAGGTCACATTCTTGAATATCCATTTAATACGATCACAGTCTTTAACCTGTTTTTTTTTTTTGTAAAAGAAAACAAAACATTTACATATTTTGAAGATATTTTTGCAAAACTAATCAATGTTCTACTTGAAAAACGAGTCCAATTACATACAGTGTGTCCGAGATTCAGCATGCATGTATTGCTATATTCGTTAATATTGATGATAGAATGTCGGTTAAATAGGGAAAGTTTTAGAGAATTGTATGGCTATCATCATGGTAAAGTCAGATTTGAAGTAACTTTTTTTGTTTTTGAAATAATTGAAGAAAACAAAAATTGTGCATTTTCAACTACCCCCTGTAGCTCTTTTATTTGAAGTCTGACAACATTTTGATTTGTACATTATTGACACTTTTAAAGACAATTTTACAAAAGTACCAAAATTTATCTACAGTCATTTGTTTTGAAATACATACACTAACTATTGTTTTCATATGGACGCCATCTTGGATTTTACATTATCGAATAGTATTTTTATCACCTTTTCAGCAATGTATCACATGATACGAGAATTTACTTCAACTATCAAAATTTAAAAATATAAAATTGAAATGGTAGGCCTTGAGAAGGAATGGATTAATAAATGAAAATTTATACAATTAGATTCCTAATTATTGTAATTTCTAATAACTAAAATAAAACAAAACCGATAATAGTAACTATCATAAAACATGCTCGATATGTCTCTACACTCCACACATTTCTACATTTTCATATCATGTAATACATTGTAGAAGAGGTGTTAAAATCCACTATTCGATAATGTAAAAATCCAAATAGGGTCCAAAAACAAAAGTTAGAAATGTATTAAATTTTGTAAGTAAAAACAGATAAATTAGCAAGGGTTTAAATTTTTGATAGTTCTCGTATCATGTGATACATCGCTGAAAGGTGATAAAAAATACTATTCGATAATGTAAAAATCCAAGATGGCGTCCATATGAAAAACAATAGTTAGTGTATGTATTTCAAAAACAAATGACTGTAGATAAATTTTGGTACTTTTTTTAAAATTGTCTTTTAAAAGTGTTATAATAATGTACAAATCAAAATGTTGTCAGACTTCAAATAAAAGAGCTACAGGGGGTAGTAGAAAATGCACAATTTTTGTTTTCTTCAATTATTTCAAAAACAAAAAAAGTTATTTCAAATCTGACTTTACCATGATGATAGCCATAAAATTCTCTAAAACTTTCCCCATTTAACCGACATTCTATCTTCAATATTAACGAATATAGCAATACATGCATGCTGAATCTCGGACACACTGTATACTAGTAACTGGAGCTCATTTATTGTGGTATTCACAGGGTGATTTAAATTGGAGGCTTACTCGGGATTCGATTAGTGGGGAAAAAATAGACAGCTAGTTTATGTGGCACTTTTTATAGTTTTGATGCTAATAGAATGGAGTTAAGAACATTTAATTATCGGCAACCATATTCCGGTAATGACAAACAACATCGTACAATCCGTTTTCAACTTTAATTTTTATTCATAAGCTTACGAAAGGTTTTCTCTGATTCTAAAAATGTATCATATCTGGTAGTCTACTTTTAGTTAAAAAATTGAAACTTTAATTTAAAACATAATTTTAAGCAGTAATTTATTATCTATCACAGTTGCTCTGGCAACAATTTATTTGTGATGTTCGTAACCCTACTTTACACATTTCATTTAGCAAGTTTGTGACAACTCTAGTTTACTCTACCGCGGCTTAGCTCAAAGGTCGGATACGGGGCGGTTCGAAGATTTATTTGGGTATCTTTATCTCTAAAAATTGCAAAGCCGCCCGCTGCTATAAAACTATTGATAGGCATTTTTAGTCTTATTTAATTAACAGTTAGACTTATTTGGTTTTGTACTAAGAAACTTAATCAAGACAATTTATTCAAAATTAAATTATCTTTAAAAAATATATTTACACATATTCTTATAAGGTTGACCGCTATTCAGATATTGAAAAATGTCAACCAAACACTTAAATTGTATCTTGGGAATTTTTTGTCGCTAATTACGTATTAAGAAATTAAGATCTATACCTTCGAATTTTTGTATGTTTGAAATATGTAGCTGTCAGGAATATTTGATAAAAACCTAAAACTGTGCCTAATAAACCTTCCTTCTCCGCCGCTGAATCTTTTCTAAAATCTAATCAGCTCCAGAAGAAACGAAATGAAGCTTAAATAAGAAATTTCAACTACGAGAGTTTTTTATGTTAACTTAGCTATGCAAACAATCTGTTTACAATTGCTTAACATTAGTCATTTCTATATCTGTTTAATAAGGTGAAAATTAAAATTTTGATCGAAAGAGCGCAGTAGCCCGAAGAATATCCATTAGGGAATGGTGGCAGTACATGGAGAAAATGGCCAGTCCTACTTCCATGTCAAACATTGATGTAACCAGTTCAAATGGGACGGAAGGCCTCTAGAAGCGCAAACTGACGGAATCATCAAGGAAGTTGAAGCTTTATTGTTGATTGATTGCTAAGTAAAAGTTTCGGAAATAGCAATATCAGAAATGAATGTTTTTAAAATTCTACATGACGATTTGAGAATGAGCGTAATTGGGCATGAGACGTGGATACACTACTGAGATCCTCCCACGAAACAAGAGTCCTCGAAATCGGTTCATAAGAGCTTTACACCGCCCTAGAAGGCGAAGACGTAATTTTCTGAGGGAAGAAACATGTCCACAGTTTTTTGGGACGCTGAAGGGATTCCCTTAATTGAGTATATGCCAAAAACACACACACACACACACACGCACACACACACACACGCACACGCACACACACACGCACACGCACACGCACACGCACACGCACACGCACACGCACACGCACACGCACTCGCACACGCACACGCATACGCACACGCACACACAATAGCATGACCAATATGGGCAAAAATTTGTCAAACGTCGATTGCATAACCTTCTATACTCACATATGTATATGTAGGTTCGAAGGTAATATATAATTATAACAGGAAATCTTAGATACATCGTTTACAGTAGAAAATGGTAATAATTGGTTACGGGATTATTTTAATGGGATTAAATTATTTAAACTTTATAAAAGACGAATTGTTAACTGCGAATGGCAACACTTTTTTTGCTACTATGAAAGGGCGATATTTACAATATGAACGCTAATGAAGCGGTGCTTCATAATAAAATATTTATGACGCTTGCTGATATACGCCTCACGATTTATTGGGTGTCTATTTAATGTCTCAGACTAATTTGATTTTATTAAGAGAAAGGATTTACCGGTTCTTTGATACCCTCATACGGGCCGAGTGGAAAATCTAACTTAAGCATTCTGATGACAAACAACGGTTCTTAATTAAAATAAAACATGCTGTACCAGTATTTCTTGAGCGGTATGGTACATATAACACTCGTATAAGTGTCAAACACTATATATATATATATATATATATATATATATATAAATATTGTATATAATATATATATAATTAATTCCGTTCTTCTCGGGTTTTTCTCCTCGTGTATCCTTGAAGTTCTCATAAGAACTTGTATTGTTACGACAACGTTTCGGCAAAATCGCATTTGACATCCTCAGGTCACTAGAACTTTAGTTCTGCTGCTCGTTACTGAACTGATCTGACATCCGATGTAGTATTCTGGTTATACTCAGTAACATACTGTGGGTTTTCCCCATAGGTGTTTTAAACATACGTTTCTTATGCTTTTTAAATTAATAGCAGGCCTATTTCGTTAAATACTCTCTAAGTAATATTAAATAACTATATTTGTTTGAATAATCTCTTTAGTTAGGAAAAGTATTATCTATACCGACTCTCTCTGGATCTTGGTGGTTCATGTGATATAGATTTTGAAGTTATCCAACCGTGGAATTGCATTTTCTTTTAAGTTGTCATTCTGTGTTGCATGTTATATAGTTTCTGTAAAAGCACAAACTAAATCCAAAACAGAATAATCACACTCGAGTGCCACCCTTGATGAGTACCAAACCTATAACCTACAGATTTCAAATGGACAACAGCGCAACGTTACCAAAGTCAGAATTCATAACCTCAGAGTGTGTATAATGTTCAGAAGCTTTAAGAAGCCGAATTTCAATACAAACAATCACATTTATATTACTAATACTGTCATACTTCCATGGATGGCCGAGATCCAGAAACAGTTAAAACAGTGTATACCAAGACTCTTCTGATGTAATTTGAATTGCTTGAAATGGGTTTTCGGTGGTGGTGAAGCTTGCACTCAACGAAGTCCTACACAAAAATTAAGACTCATTTGGAAATAAAAAAATTGTTTTATTTAAAAAAATTATGAGGAACGGTCGCTTTCAATATACTCCTGGACGGGCTGCGGATGTCGATTGGCTTTCCAGGAGGTTGAAAAACGGATTCAGGCGCCACCAAAACATAAACTATTGTTCAGGCAAGGATAAATTCAGGTTTGAATCCTCACGGTCGAAGATATACCTAAAACTCAGTTTTTCCGGAGGGAAACGGATACGGCAGTAAACTAAGGTCACAGGTCCCCTTGAAAAACAATATTCCTTCACCAATGATGGATGAAAATGAATGATTCTTAATAAATATGAACTCTGTGAAATTGTTTACATTTCACTGATTACGGTTCCAGCAAAACGGTGCTCGGTGGTAAAGTAACTTTTACTACTTATCAAATTTAACTGACTCTTTATACTCGTTTACAGAGCAAGTATCTACTAAGTTGAATTATATTAATTAATTTAAAAAAAAAAACTACTCTTCACTTCATACTAATTCACACAATTCAATTTTTGTTTCCATGCTCTAACAGTGAGAACGAAAAAGAGATAATCCATTTTGTACTGGCATTTATATTTATAGAAAATGATATTTTCGAGTGGTGCGAACTTTCCATCGAGGAGCGGTAAGCCAGCAGCGTAACGACTTGTTTTAATTGTCATTTAATCAATCACTGTCCTGACATGTATTTCACGATGTTAAACCCATTAGTTGTGAGATAACAGATCGGTTAGTATTAAACGGTGAATTTTGTCTAAAAAAAATATTCATTCTATACACAGTATTAACTAATAATTAATAACACTTATATTAACTCAAAATCACGCAATTCCAAAACCTGGTTACCGTTTGACACATCTGTCGGTGTTCGCGTTATTTAAATATACCTAATTTTATACAATAGTAACAGATTACATTCTTTTCATTGTAATTGGAATTTATAGAAAGTATTTCCGGTTTAACTTCACGTGGTTATTGAACAATGCTATTTTACTAACTAAAATCAACTAATTTATGAGGGTGGTGTTACTTATTTACTTGCTTATATTAATTTTAAACTCTCTGGATTAGGTTGATCGGACTTCAAAGGTCTCCCTGAACGTTTGGGTTTCTTATTTCCAATATTAATATAAACTAGATCATTACTTATTACATTTTAATTGCTGGATAACAAAACCAAAACTTGCATTTATATTGTCGGTATAATTATTTATAATACTTAATGAGTTCCACTTTCGGAATATAAAAATAAAATTTCTATTTGTAATTAACGGCAATCTCTTAGATCTTTTAATTGTTGTTTAACATGAATCTCCTTGAATTCAATAGTGAATTAAAAGAAAAAAAAAAATCTTCACATGCTTGAAGTCCCGTTTCATACTACCTACGTTTTTTTTTCTGTAGAACATTTCATAAACTGAATAAAACTTTAAAAAAATATTCGATATATATTTTTTTCACATTTTAATCGAAAGTGTCTTTAGCCAGATATTACACATCCCAAATACTGTGTGACTCCCTTTAACGTATACTACCGTTCTGTCGCCTATTTTTAACAAAATACATTTATTATATTTAAACAATAATATACAGTGTGGCAATTAAATTACACCTCAGAGTACATTCATGGAACAGCACGCTGTTATTAAATGTCACGCTACACTTAGCACAGCAGCCACAAAAACGTTTAAAATGGTACAAACAGTTTATGATAGGGTATTTTTATCACGGTCAAAGGCTTTTGAGTGCCACAAATAGTTTTTCGGAGGCAGGCAATCGCTGAAGGGCGACTAACGGGTGAAAAGGCCAACATCAATTCGAACAGCAGAGAAGATTCGAAAAGTGCAAGAATTCGTATCCAACGACCGCAATGCGACACTTATAATGATGGAAGAGGCACTATACATCAACAAAGTAACAATTTGTCAAACTCTGAAGGGTGCTTTGGACAAAACAAAGCTCTGTGCTACATTTGTTTCACATACACTAACCGAAAATCCAAAATTGATTAGAGTGAAACATTCGAGAGAGATAGCACGAGCAACATATAAGATCCCAACCCTCCTAAAACCAATTGTCACTGGCGACGAGACATGGTGTCTTCAGTATGAGCGAAAAACAAAGCGTCAAAGTGTCGAATGAAACATGAAAAGTTCCATTAAAAATCAAGACAATGTACATTGTTTTCTTCGATAGCAAAGGCATCATCCACCGTGAGTTTGTCTCAGTTGGTCAAATAGTTACTACTGCTTTCTATTTGGAAGTTTTACAACGTTTATTGGGCAGCGTTCGTCGAATCCGAACAGAATATCACGAGCTTGATGACTGGAGTCTGTTATACGATAATGCATCTATTCGCACCTCGTTGACTGTTCGCCAATTTTGACACGAAATTAAGTCAGTGCGTTGAATCACTATTCACATTATTCCCAAAAATGAAAATGAGTTGAATAGACGCATTTTAATAGCATCCAAAAGCGTCGCCGCGCACCTTGAGGCAATACCGACAAATCAGGTCGAGAAGACATTTGAATCACTATTGAGTCGTTGTAGAAAGTGCATTGAATCAGGAGAATACTTTGAATAAAGATAAAGAGAGATTTGAAAAAAAAATTATTGTTTCATTTTTATAGCTTCAGTCCGGAATTTGATTCCGCACTCTGTATGCTTACAGGTATAACCTCAACTTATACGAAATGCATATTTAGATTATAATTATGTACATTCGTTTAATTTTTTTAACTTGCGCTATAGTGGATCTCTGTTAGAAGTTTGTGAGAATATTTTCGCGTTTCATTTTACAACGTTCTCTTAAAGTATATTTTAATCACCTCAAACACTTTTAAAAGACTTGCCTTGAGGAAAACAGATCTGTTTAACTCTATTAACGTTAAAAATCGTTAGCGTTGATTAAAGAAGTGTTAGGGTGCGAAAATTACTCCTTAAATCTTAATGCTACAAAAATCTTGCTTTCAACTAACCAAATCTATTAAACCACTTAAAAAGTACCAAAACTTTTAAACAGACTTGCCGCAGCATTCTAGTGAGTTCATAATTTTCCTGTTTATTTACAAATTAAAGTATATTAAAATGAAATTAAAAAAAAAAAGAATTGTGAGCACCATTTTATGTAATAAAATTATTTATTAAAGCAGGTAAGTGTAATTAAAATTTTTACACCGTATCATCATATTTGTTGAGCTTAAATTTCTAAAAGCTTATATATGCATGCATGCTTTCATCAGTTGCACTCTAGGCACTCCTTTATTTAATGTACTTTATGATGGCTTGTGCTAAAGTAACTTATTCGAACAATTCATTAACTGATCAACGCTTTAATAGTATATGTATTCGGATATATGGAAAGCAAATTTAATTAATATTGTATAAGATTAAGAAAATGTTATTTCATATTACAATTTGGAAAATATTCATTTCCTTTGGGTGTGGTTACACTAATTGGCTAAATATAAAATACTGCGACTACAGAGTCTGTTAGTTTATTAAAAAATTACCTAGCTTAACATAAAATTTGATTCTGCAAATTACCGACGGGTAGGCTATGATAATTACACAATTTTAATTGTAAGCACATTCCAGAGAATGATGATTGAGCAAATGATATTTGTTAATGTCAGTAACATTTTCAGTTAATATTGTGAGTATATTTTAACACACTGAGTATATTTAGTGTAGTGCATACTACGCATTTCAGATGTAGTGTGAACGTGTGTTTCTACGGAAGAATTTTATTTAACAGTATATTGGTATAATTGTTACGCCAATGGATTTCCCAATAAGGCGATTAATGTTATTCTAGCGGATATTTAAAAGTTGAAAGAATTAAACCTGAATTAAATATCCACGTACAAGCTTCTATACATATGGCTACCGCTTAACCACTCACTTTAGTTCAGGTGTGCAGGTCCAAAACTGTTATGAACGGTAACGTGAGTGAATTAATAGTATTTGAGGACTGTCGTAAAATGTGGAATGGAAATGTACGTATTTTATTTGTAGAAATGAGTTACAGTTTAATAATGGGAAACTTTGCTTATGATTCAAGATCAAATAGTATGGGAATTTATAGAATTTTACGGAAAGAGATTTCGCGCATACGTAAAATTACTATAAAAAGTTTAGTTTGACTTTAATTATTTGATTCGGTGAATTTGAATATATAATTTGAACATTTAAGGGAAATATTACGTTTTTCTTAAAAATAGAAAGATGACGGACCTCGTAGAGTGTTTGCGTTGGTTCCATTTCCATGTTTTCAGATTTGGTGCCGGAAAAAGGGCACGTGACGTGTGAATTGTGGTGAAACTGGTAGAATTTTAGGGCCCATTCTGTGAATTACACCTATGTAAGGGGACTTGTTGTTTGGCGATCGCAAGATGTAAAGTAAAACGTTGATCTAGTGTAACCCGTGCAATTTGCTAAGAGCATTTTGGTTATATAAAACCGGCTAACAGTGAGAAAATTTTTCTAGTGGTTTGGTACAAGAGAAGCAACAAAGAAAGCAATTGTAAGTATTACTAGGCCAACCTTTGGTTTTTGTGTGACGATAGCAACATGTGTAAACGTTGCCACTTTTTTAAAATTGAGAATAAGTGTAAACAGTTGTGTACATATATAAAACAACCAATTATCTATAAAGTAATAATTAAACTAAGTAATACGAATTAATTATTATGGCTGAAACCGTTATTTTTAGTAGTCGTTCATCAAATAAAGAGTGTATATAAGCGAAAGACGTAAGCAAATGTACAGAAGCTTGTGACTATGGTAGCTTCGATTATACCCAAAGTAATCGGGCGGTGCATGAAAGACACTAGTATTTATCCGTGAAAGTGTATAGATCCTTACCCAAAAGAATATTGTAGTTAATTATCTATAGATTAGTGAGCCGTTAAGGATATAAGTGCGTCTAGCAGAATTAACGTAATATGTAGATATAGACGGTTTAGTATGTGTGGTCGAATATACAGAACCTTTAACGTTATGCTTTAAGGGCGTTACTAATCAAATAGGACCAAAGATACGTAAACATTATAGATATTCACCAATTTGATTGGAAAAACTGACACATCAATTTCCTCGTTAGAAGGGAACCAGATTTTATGATTTTAGGGAGTTGGATACAATTTTTGGTGCCAAATATGTTGAAAACTATACTAAAATCCAATATCTTTAGGGAAGCGTTAAGTGTATTGACCACATAGTTTTAGATCGTTGGTGATCATTTAGGTGCAAAAATAAACTTTAATTATTTACCAATTTCGTAAAGTAAACTGCCATACTCGTTTCTTTGAAATGCAAAACGAGTTTTATGGTTTTGGGACGTTCTACATCTTTTGCACCCAAAAATGTCCAAACATACCAATTTCGTTAAAGAAGCAGCCAAATACATTAACCAGATGGGTAAAAAATAAACGTTATGTTGTTCAAGCGTTGGTCGTCTAGGACCAAAGACGACTGAAAACTTTAATTATTCACCAATTTATTTGACAAGGTACGAAACGTATTGCTTTGATAGATTAGAACGAAATTGTATGCTTTTGGGGCGTAAAAGACCTTTTGGTGCAAATACTTAATACCAATTTAGTTGGGGAAAAATAATTTTATTTATAATTAATTCTGTTTGTACAATAATGAATATGCATTGCTTTTAGGCAACAATTAAGTTTAACTACTTTTTAGTATTAAATGAAATGTTATCTACCTTTAATTAATTTCAGCTAACGAAAATCGCAAGGCTAAAAAATTACTTTATGGTGTAGTTACAGGTTTCACTACATTGCGAGACCAAATTTTGGTCTTGATTCACTCGATAAGTAACGGATGCTGCAGGTTGAGGTACTTATTAAGATTGTGATGGTTGTCAGTTGGTATGAACAGAGAGCTCCGAAATGCGTTGACCGATTTGTATAAAATTTGACACACTGCTGCCTTATTTATTCTACTTTATGAAATATAATTAAAAACTGAGTGGGTACCAGACCAAAAGTTATGGGGATAGGTGTAGGCCCTAGTAAAATGAGAAGATATATTCTATTTTTTTCATTCGCCCCCTCGATTTGGGGTGTTTTATTATTACACCAAAAATATGCTGATATTAGACGGTTGTCACTAACCTCAAATCTGATTATATGTCAAAATCAATTTAACAGTCCCCATATTTAATTGAAATGAATAGTAACCACGGATCCTCCTTTTTAACACTTCTAAAAACCCAACATGTGAAAAAAATTAATCAAATTTGACGTTAGTGAAAAATATTATATCAACTTTGTAAAAATAACTCCCAAATCTAGACGGCAAATAAAAATATATATTATATCTTAATAAGAGCAGGTTTACCGATGTGGTTCAAACTGTTCATAATCTTTTCGCATTATGGCAGCCTACTTACTATAGTGTAGTAGAAACACCCTTGACGGTTAAACTTTAGAAAAGTAGGAACAACAACCAGTCTCATACGAGCAATATTTTTTTGAACTGTGTTTCAACCTATCATCAATTTTATTGTTTTTGGTTGTTACTTGGGGCCAAACGTGTCCAAAAACTTTGGGACCAACTGGTAATTTGTTAAATATACTACAACAAAAAATTATGTTTCCTTAGAAATATCGCACTATAAGCAATCCGGAATCCAACTTAAGACTGTCAATAACTTTTCATGTATGAGGTTAACAGCAAATTGGTGTTCGTCATTTGGGATTCATCCTGCATATATATATATATATATATATATATATATATATATATATATATATATATATATATATATATATATATATATATATATATATATATATATATATATATATATATATAATATATATTGAATACACATAAAAAGATTCCCCAGAATGGGATTCGAACCTATGTCTTCTCGTTGACCAGACGAATTCTCTACCAGCTGAGCTACAATTTTATATTTATAAAATATCTGCTGTGGAACACTACACGACCTTCTAACCTCCAAAATGGAAATTAAAAGAAATGAAATAGTTTCAATAACATTTTTTAGGATAATTGTGCAACCTCTTTTACAATAAGTTTTTATTATATGTACAAGTATTTGTCCAATGTAAACATAATTACATATTATGCAGTTCAATTTATAAACACCCCACTGCAAACTAGGTTGGTTGAATCTTTGGCATATATAAATATTGAGAGCATTGATATTTGTTTTAAGAGCTCTTTGTACTTCTTGTTCTTTTTATATTTTTTCAAAATGTGAAGTTCATATGCATTTTTTTACTGTTGGTTTTATGTATTTTGATGGATAATTTGTACTCCTAATTTTTACCTAAAGAGTCGGTTATACTCCAAATGCAACCATTTATATCAATATATATCAATCATGTGAAAACAATTAATCAAATTTGGCGTTAGTGAAAAATATTATACCAACTTTGTAAAAATAAATCCCAAATCTGGACGGCAAATAAAAAAAATAGATTATATCTTAATAAGAGCAGGTTTACCGATGTGGTTCAAACTGTTCATAATCCTTTCGCATTGTAGCAGCCTACTTACTATAGTGTAGTGGAAACACCCTTGACGGTTAAACTTTAGAAAAGTAGAATAGCAACCAAGTCTCATACGAGCAATATTTTTTTGAACTGTGTTTCAGACCTATCATCAATTTTATTGTTTTTGGTTGTTACTTGGGGCCAAACATGTCCAAAAACTTTGGGACCAACTGGTAATTTGTTAAATATACTACAGCAAAAAATTATGATTCCTTAGAAATATCGCACTATAAGCAATCCGGAATCCAACTTAAGACTGTCAATAACTTTTCACGTATGAGGTTAACAGCAAATTGGTATCCGTCATTTAGGATTCATCCTGTATATATATATATATATATATATATATATATATATATATATATATATATATATATATATATACAGCGTGTTCAGCGAGGAATGGGACAGTGCAATATTTCGAGAGCGGATGAAGATTTTTAAATTATGAAAATATTCTTGTAAATATCTTCCAAGGGCGCACATTTGTTGGCACAAAGATTTGAATCAACGCCCATCACCGCCAGGTGGCGCTATCTCACTTCAATTTTTTAAATGCAATGCCCTATTTTTTATTTCATTTTTGGATTGTATGGCATATTTGTGATGACTTTTATTAAGACTCCTACCAAACTAATTTTTACCTAAAGTGTCGATTATACTCCAAATGCAACCATTTATATCAATATATATCAATCATGTGAAAACAATTAATCAAATTTGGCGTTAGTGAAAAATATTATACCAACTTTGTAAAAATAACTCCCAAATCTAGACGGCAAATAAAAAATTATACTCCAAATGCAACCATTTGCGTGTGCTATCTGTTTTATAACAGATATTTTTTATTTAAATTTGTTTGGTTGAATTGTAATGACATTTTTTTACATACTAATGATCTATATTCAGCTAATGTGATTTATAGTGAAATGAATCGTTTAGAATCGTAAAGTATGTATGTGTAGGCATACATGAAACCATTTCTGTTATTAAGAATGGTATTAGCTTTCTTCAGATTTTGAAATAATTACTGATGCCTTTACCTATTTTCAACATATATCACGCTAATAGTATATAACCATTTTGGAAGCAATCGAAATGTATAAGAATGAACAGAAAGTACCTTGAATGAATGAACAGGTTGACCTCGCCTTTAAGGGATATTTTAAATACAGAATTATAATTTACATAATATTTGTTGTTTATTTACCTATACATTTTTTGTTTTGTTTTATTTAAACGTGTTAAGAAACGACATTTTTATGAAATATTATAAGGTTAAAGAATTATGAATTTAAAAACAAGATGTCAACATTTAATATTTTTGTGCTTCTTTGTAAACTTAATATTAACGAACAGTATAAAAAACAAATAATTGTGATGCAACCTGTAATTAAATATACATATGATGTTTCGTAAAAGGTAAATTTGTCTATAAAAAGCTGTTGGCCTAATGAAATGTGTATTAACAATGGCCCAAAGTTAATGAATGGGAAAAAGATTATAATATTGAATCAAGCTGAATGCGAGTTCGATAAACTTTTTTTTAGAACCCCAAATATGTCCCAAAATTTCACAACACAATAGCATGAAAATCATGCGAGCGGTGCAATTTCATGTTTTTAAGACCGCTATTTGCAACAAACCCTCTTAAGATTTGTATTTGTAGTATTACTTATCAGTTGACTATTAAGTAAACCGCAATTTAAATTTCACAATAAGAGCAATTGAACACTTCTTGGTAGGAAACTACGTTTTATTTAATACGCATTCATTAATTTCCGGCAAGAACATCGGTTATGTTATTCCTTTCCTAAAATTGATTCTACTTATGTTATTAAATTTCACATTTTAACTAAATTTTACTGAAAATAGTATTATTACTGTTTACCGTTAATACTTCTACACATGGTTGAATCCTCAAAATCGTCCAGAAACTATTTTTCTGAGTGTTTGTAGTTGCAAGCCTCAAATAATCCTTCTGCCCCTAACTCTGCTCGATATCATTTCTGGCCTAGTAATAGGTACATTCTAATTCATTATTATTATTACAATATTTAAAATTCTAAACTTCATTTTTTTGTTTCATTTCAGTTACTAAATCAAAATATTTTTGGGTCATATTCCATTTACAGATTTCAGTTTGCAATACAGTCTCAATTGTCTGGAGTAAAGGTTTAGATTATGTTCAAAATGAAGGAACCTTAATTAAAAATCAGTTA
>JARFJB010002229.1:130000-212500 GCA_036346205.1 Vesta saturnalis | reverse complement strand
TTAAGTGCTTGTATCTGAAAGCCTACTAATGAGTGCTATTTTATTTCAGTAACGTTAATTTAGAAAATCTTATTGCGAATGCTACCACTATGAATTTAAGCAATTACGGTTTTAAATATCGTGAGCGTATAAAGTTTATCTACAACATGTAGTGGGCTGCTTCTATATCGTTATTGTTTATGAACGGTTTAATTTTAACTAGTTCATAAGAAATATTTCATGGTTTCGCATCTTTCTTTAGTTCTACACATTTCTCGCCTACAAATGATTCCTTTACTACTGATCATATCATTTCCGACAGCATTAGCTGCATTTCAGTTCCAAAATTTTTTCAAAATGAAATCGAACAGTCCATAAAAAAATTTTTAAAAACCTAGGACTCTTATGTTTATCTCCTTTCCAGGTCCATATTAAAAAACTATTCTCTTAGTTTAATACTTAAAACCCGCACCCTTCAGATATCTGGAAGGAGACTAAAATCTATGTCCTCTTCAAGTGTGGCGACACCCGTAAATTTGCTAAAGGCTTCATTTTAACATACAATTTCTAGCTTAACGTTCTACTGTTACTAATTTGGCTTCTTTTATGCGCTATGTTACGCCTATTATCCACAATCGAGGACAAACATACGTGATGTACATCGGCGTATAATAAGGCTTTGATCTAGTTGACTATCAACTGTTGTTAAGTAAACTTGATGCATTGGCAAGCAGCAAATAGTTATTTGTTCCATTAGTACAAAAAATGGCAGTTTTCGGGACGAAGAAGGAAATGCATTTTTGTCCCTTATCGCAACGAAATTATGTTTTAGGTTAATTTATAACCTTTAAGTTTCTATCGTAAATAATCTAAGGCAGCAGGAATAGAAAGTAAATTTAATTTAATGTTGAACAAAGTTAAAAAACATAAAACGAACAAATATTAACTAAAAAAATGCACGAAAATAAAAATTAATTACTATTTAAATTGAAAGTAATGTTTACAGTGCAGTTTGTGCAGTTGTTAAATTGGACGGGTGTAGCAACTAAATTGGATTCTGAAGTACTGGTAGAAGATTGATGTTTTTATCATTTATGTTACAGATTCAGCAATGTAACCCTCTGCTACACTTGTCAATTGCCACCCTCCATGCCGTTTCAATGCAGTTATATCTGCACCTGCATTCATCAACAGGGTAGCAAACGTTCTTCTTAGGCAATGACCAGTATACATCTTTAAATCTGACAAACCTAAGTAAGAGGCTAGTTCCTGAGCGTGTGATGCCAGCTTGTGTATGTCACCAACTTGTCTGTGACACTTCCCATTTTAATACTTGATAAAGAATCGATCGTTATTAATACCAAGTGGACGTAATGACAAGTATTTCCCATATAACTGTAAGTACTGTTCAACAGTAACTGTAAATGGTCGTGGTTTTTTGATTTTAGTGTACGGCCCTTTTATTAATAAAACAGTGTCTAAAGATATCTGACAGTTTCTTCAAATAGTTCCCAAAATCACATCCTTAACCATACCCCCCCGTATTAATGAAACGCGCTGTATAGCGTTCTCTTTTTAATATAATTGTAAAGTGAGTAGCACAGTCGGTGATTTAGCATTCAGACATCTTTCATAGTCTAAGTGTACTGTATAATTACGTTGGAGTAATAAATTATAAATATTAATTCCGTCGGCCATTAAATACTATTCTTCAAATAAGCAGAAATTAACAGCTGTTTGTTTTTAGGTAAGCCCTATGAGTAGAATCGGGACACCATCCCCTCCACTTTTTACGTCACAAGACTGCCTCGTGGGAGACCGTATTTTCCACCCTTATTTTTTATGGTTTCTTTCCAGAGGTCTTTTTCAACCCTTGATGGAATTTTTATCCCTAATTAAGGCCTTTTTGCTTTTTACTCACTTACTTGCGGGGTGTATTTTTTCACCCAAATTTTATGGCCGCCCACGTGTGAGCTAGTATTTTACACCCTTATTTTTTGCGGCCCGCAAGCTACCGTCTTAGGAGAAAATATCTCAGCCATAAAAAAAGAGTTTATATTTATAAACATGCCCCTAGGGAAGATATTAGAGTGTGGTTAGGTCAATACTTCAAACTTCCCCGAAGATAACCGATTCTACCCGAACATTGAGGAGCGCGCCAGCGCACAAGACCTTAAGCTAGCAGCGTTCTCGTATCTCGTGTGTTTCGCTCTTTAAAGTGTAACTGTCATCGAGTGAGCATTATAATGATGTATTCTCCTACTTATGAATCAACATCAGCGGATATAAAAAATTATATTGACTTGTTAATAAACTATTACAACATAACCGTTCAAGATAATGATGGAAACCATAACGTGGATGAGCTGAAAGTATCTCACTTCCAAGGTGATGGTGATGATTCAAGGAAGAGGAAGAAGAGCGATGAGGTAGAGGAGAAGGAAGAATCTCAAAACCATGATGATGATGATGGCGACGAATCACGGTTCAAGAAAAAGAAGAAGACCGATAAACGTTGTTATTAAATAAAAATGATGTATTGTTGTTTATAATAACAATATATTTTTAAACGCTAAGCTTTCCTTCAATTTTGTTAATAATCTTGTTCTTTCCTAACGTTGCTCCCCGTCTTGGTTCATGCTTTCAGCTTTACGAGTTTTCACGTTAGCGTGTTTTCGTTTGTGTGTTTTCGTTTTAGCGTGTTTTCGTATTTGCGTGTTTTTTTGAGTTGGCGTGTTTACGAGTTTGTATGTTTTCGCGTTTGCGTATTTTCGTGGTAGCGTTTTTTCGTTTGTGTGTTTTCGTGTTAGCGTGTTTTAGTTTGTGTGTTTTCCTGTTTTCGTGTTAGCGTGTTTTCGTTTGTGCGTTTTCGTGTTTGCGTGTTTCTGCGTTAGCGTGTTTTCGTGTTAGCGTATTTTCGTTGTGTGTTTTAGTGTTTGCGTATTTTCGTTTGTGCGTTTTCGTGTTTGCGTGTTTTTGCGTTAGCGTGTTTTCGTGTTAGCGTATTTTCGTTCTGTGTGTTTTCGTGTTTGTATGTTGTCGTGTCAGCGTGTTTTCGTTTGTGTGTTTTCATGTTTGCGTGTTTTCGTGTTTGCGTGTTTTCGTGTTTGTATGTTTTCGCGTTTGCGTGTTTTCGTGTTAGAGTGTTTTCGTTTGTGTGTTCTAGCGTTAGCGTGTTTTCGTTTGTGTGTTCTAGCGTTAGCATGTTTTCGTTTGTGTGTTTTCGCGTTTGCGTGTTTTCGTGTTTGTATGTTTTCGCATTTGCGTGTTAGCATGTTCTCGTTTGTGTGTTTTCGTGTTAGCGTGTTTTCGTGTTAGCATGTTTTCGTGTTTGCGTGTTTCTGCGTTAGCGTGTTTTCGTGTCCGCGTGTTTTTGCGTTAGCGTGTTTTCGTGTTAGCGTGTTTTAGTTCTATGTGTTTTCGTGTTAGCGTGTTTTCGTTTGTGTGTTTTCTGTTTGCGTGTTTTCGTGTTTGCGTGTTTTCGTGTTTGTATGTTTTCGCGTTTGCGTGTTAGCGTGTTTTCGTGTGTGTGTTCTAGCGTTAGCGTGTTTTCGTTTGTGTGTTTTCGTATTTGCGTGTTTCTGCGTTAGCGTGTTTTCGTGTTTGCGTATTTTTGCGTTAGCGTGTTAGGATATTTTCGTTCTGTGTGTTTTCGTGTTTTGGTTTTGTGTGTTTTCGTGTTTGTATGTTGTCGTGTCAGCATGTTTTCGTGTTTTTCGTTTGTGTGTTTTTGCGTTAGCCTGTTCTCGTGTTAGCGTGTTTTCGTTTGTGTGTTTTCATGTTTGCGTGTTTTCGTGTTTGCGTGTTTGCGTGTTTGTATGTTTTCGCGTTTGCGTGTTAGCGTGTTTTCGTGTTAGCGTGTTTTCGTTTGTGTGTTCTAGCGTTAGCGTGTTTTCGTTTGTGTGTTTTCGCGTTTGCGTGTTTTCGTGTTTGTATGTTTTCGCATATGCGTGTTTTCGTATTAGCATATTCTCGTTTGTGTGTTTTCGTGTTTTCGTGTTAGCGTATTTTCGTGTTAGCATGTTTTCGTTTGTGTGTTTTCGTGTTTGCGTGTTTCTGCGTTAGCGTGTTTTCGTTTGTGTGTTTTCGTTATTGCGTGTTTTCGTGTTTGTGTGTTTCTGCGTTAGCGTGTTTTCGTTATTGCGTGTTTTCGTGTTTGTGTGTTTCTGCGTTAGCGTGTTTTTGTGTTTGCGTGTTTTTGCGTTAGCGTGTTTTCGTGTTAGCGTGTTTTCGTTCTATGTGTTTTCGTGTTTGCGTGTTTTCGTTTTGTATGTTTTCGTGTTTGTATGTTGTCGTGTCAGCGTGTTTTCGTGTTTTTTTCGTTTGCTCCTCGTACTAAAACAATGATAGTCGATTGTATGTAGTTGTAGGCAATATTGCGTTGACTAAAAAGCCATAATTGGAAACGCTGTTTGCTATGTCCAGTCCGTGGAGCTATGTTTAATTAGCTTTTAGACAGATGTATCTATGATAAGGTCAGGCTTGCATGTAAAATAATACAGAGGTGAAACCAGCTAGCTAACGTGTTTTGCTGCTACACGCATTACAATATTGAAGATTCTGTTTATGTTTTAGAAAACGTACTACAGTCTCGAAACAGAATGCAAATAAAATTGAAGGAAATGAATACAGTACAGCTTCTAAGAACGTACTGAAGGATTTGAAGAGTGTGCAGCAATTCCAGAGCCGTACTGAAACCAGTTAATTTAGGGATAACCTCATGTCCATGTAATAATAATAATAGTGTCTGATAAAAACTGTTAGGGGTTATTAGCTGCTTTATAGGTTGTTACAATATAATCGTTCAAGATTAAGACGATGAGATGAATGTATCTCAAAATCTCGATGATAGTGATGCTCTATGAAATTTCAGGTAAATTAGATTACGTCACTCTTATTTCAGATTAGAAATTTTAAAGCGTTTAGTTAGCATTGCTATTAATCTCAACTGGTAAAAATCCATATAACGTGAAGTACATATGCGTGTGTGTGTGTGTGTGTGTGTGTGTGTGTGTGTGTGTGTGTGTGTGTGTGTGTGTGTGTGTGTGTGTGTGTGTGTGTGTGTGTGTGTGTGTGTGTGTGTGTGTGTGTGTGTGCGCGCGCGCGCGCGTGCATAATTGAGTATACAGATAAATCATGATTGCAGAGAAGAGAGAATATATCCGTATAAAAAAGCATCGGGTAGAAATTTTTATTATTTCGACTAATAATTTTTAGACCTTAATGTAATGTGCGGTGGCAAAAAATATTTTGTAAATATTTGTGATGCATTCCTAACAATAGTTTATGTAATCCCAAGGTTCAAATTATTTAACAGTGATTTTGCAGTAGCAAAATTTTTAAAATATTTGTAAGCATTTTGAATGTAAATTTGTAAGTGCAATGTAAACGCTAAATACCAGTAGCAGTAATCAGGTTTTGTGTATTACTTTCTAAATTAGTTAATGATCGAAATGCAATAGCCAGTTTATATCCAACCATTCATAAAACGTGTTTAGTGAGACTATATGTGGATACGTTGTATAAAAAGTATTTCAGTTCAACATACGGTTATTGTTAGAACTGAGAGGTAAACGTATTATTTTTAATATGTATGCTTTTTGCTTGATATTGCTAACAAAAATGTCGATAAAGATTTTTTAAATGTATTATTACTCTTATAGGATGGCGTCATAAGATCAGGTCTACAAATAGTTGGTACGTATTCTTAGATTTTAAACTTGTAGTTATTGTTAATTCGCGTATAATAATAAAACCATTAAAACCTTTTGCCTTTTATTTCCATTATCATTTAACTCTGTGTTATATACAAGTAATTATTACTTTCCAGTCTTTTTAATGAGGTTTTTATATCTGTTAATGAACACGTTTCTATGAAACAATTTTGTGTGTATGTAATTGAACATGCAAATAAATCAGACATAATTTTCCGAATCTATAGATGGTGCCTGTTTAGAAAGAAAGAATTTGCTTACATATAAAGCATCATTGCATTAGGATAGAAATTATTTATTATTTCAGGTAATATTTAATTAGACCTTGATTTATTCTGTTTTGAACTGTAATCTGGTTTCCGAAAACTGTAAGACATGATTTTGGTTGATTGATTGAGATTGATCTGATTGATTTGATCGACCATGATTTGTTTGAGATTGATTAATTAATTAATTAATTGATTTGTTTGTGTGTGAGAAAGAGCCGAAAGAGAGAGAGGGAGAGAAAGAAACGCGATAGAGCAAAAAAGACGTGTGAATAATCAACTTCTATTATAGAAAATGTTCATTAGTCTATACGCCACTAGATGGCGCTAAAATCAATTTTAACTCAAAGGGGCCAGGGCGCAGACCCTGATACAATTGCACCAAGGGGGGCACAATAGGGACCAAGGCCCAAGAGCTAGTTTCTGCACGTATATATATAAGATTAGGGCCCCATACCGTTACCATCCAGGGGGCCGCGACAGGGGGCGAAGGTTCCAGAACAAGTTTTGAAGATCTACACGTGTCTTACAAGTTGGCATTAGGGCCCCCTTATTTCAAATTTCCCTGCTAAAGGACCGCGACGGAGGTGCAGACCCTAACACAAGATCGAAGGCCTACATGGTACTTCTTACACTAGTCTTACACGTTAGCATTAGGGTTCCCTTATTATAATACTATTTTCAACCAAGGGGGGCGGGGCGCAGACCTTACACAACTTCTTATATCTATCTTATGTGGTAGCATTAGGGTCTCTTATTAGAACATTGTACGCGCACGCATTTGCCTACCTTCTAGGGGCTAAACTGCCAAAGAGGCGATAATTAGGGTACAAATTCTATCAAGGGTTGAAAAAATTACTGCCGAAAAGAAGCCATAAAAAATAAGGGTAGAAAATACTAGGTCACACTTGGGCGGCCATAAAATATGGGTGGAAAAATACACCCCTCAAGTAAGTGAGTAAAAAACAAAAAGACCTTAATTAGGGATAAAAATTCCATGAAGGGCTGAAAAAGACCTCTGGAAAGAAACCATAAAAAATAAGGGTGGAAAATACGGTCTCCCACGTAGGCAGTCTTGTGACGTAAAAAGTGGAGGGGGTGGTGTCCTGGTTCTACTCCTATGCATTCAGTAATGATACTGTTGCATACATTATTTGACAAATTTGCTATACAGGAATTTACTACTATATCAGTGCGTAATATAATGTAATCAGTAGAGCATTAAATTAAAAGTAAATTTGAAAGATTTGTGTCACAATAGTAGCATACCTTTTATACCAAAGTACTAAGACCCCTCATTTTTTTTCAGATGAATACTAAGAAAATTTTTGTTTTGGCGGCATACGTGTTCACTGCCTTATTGACAGTAGCCCTAGCAAGAGACTACTACTCAACAGAAAAAAAGGCACAAGGTAAGTTCATAATTATTTACCCTTCTACTTTTAACCTAATTTTGGTTATCAAAAGTTATTTTTCAATAAAGTAAAACCAACTAAATGGTTTTCGTCATTCCGACATTAAATGTGGAACTTTGCTCTCTGTTTCTATGGAGTGAACTGTTACTTGTAGTCAATAGAAATTAAAAGTTACTTGAGACAAAAATTCTAATAAGTTTGATTCATGTTGACAGTAGATTAATAGATTAATATAATTAACTAACTTAAATAATTGAGTTTCCCCATATGCTTATTTGTGATAAGATTTTGACAATGGGGCACTGTTGCAACAAAATATAGTTGAAGGAGCCTTGCATGAAGCTGCTTCATTATGAAGCGAATTCTCCACATATTCTTCAGCAACCGAAGAGGATTCCCAGCCAACGCCTGTCGTACTCCAAAACTGACTAATAACAAGATTGTTTTTCTTGTTTTCCAGATTTATTGACAAATCAGAACCATGATCTTTAATGTTTTCAGTAGTCGAGGTATGAAGTTTGTGTCTACAAACGCAAGCTACTTTAAAGTACAAGTCCAAGTCCAAGCGAAGAAAAAAATACTAATACGTATCTTTCACTTACCTTGTTTGTAACATGCATACCGCCAGGCTCTTCTTATCTACTTTCTGCCATCCAAAACTTTCGGTGTTCTTTTATCCTATATATATATATATATATATATATATATATATATATATATATATATATATATATATATATATATATATTTTATTCATCGAAACCGCCAATTTCAGAAATATCTTGGTTTTAATGTACTAGTATGGAATACTGAGACCATAGTTTTGATTTCATTGAAATATACGAATACATTTTCGATATGCTCTTCAAGTCTATTTCCATCAATATCACTTAATTAACGCATCCTGTTGTTTTTATTCTAAATCTGTTGATTTTAAAGGTATTAGCTTCTTATAACTCTGAAACGTAAAAAATGCTTCTTATACGGGTACAACTATTTGTGCGGTACAAATCCGAGAAGGGAGTTTGTAAAATGAATAAATCTAGTCGCCACATTATCTTAAATTGGTTAAATGGTACAGGAGCGCAAAACACAAGTCATGTGGGTTCGCTTATCAGGTGATCGTGATTTTATCAAATATATGCCGTTAGTTTCGAAATTATAAATTATTATTTAGCACCATACATCTGAAATGTGGTATAAGTTCATGCAATTTAACTTGATAACTTATAAATTTTGGAAAGCTTTTCGTTGTAATATTTTTATTTTGTCTTTCGCGCTGTAAATAATAGTTGTTTGTAATTTTATAGATATTTTTAAATATAATTATTTACGTAAAATTGCGCCATTGGAAAATTACGGATCCTATCCAAATTGTTACTTTGTATTCAGATTTAGTGTAAGAAATCATATTGCGCAGTGTGTATAACTTTTAGGCGACAAACTGGCGGAAGTTTTCGATAAAATTTGTGGTCTTAAACAAAGAACTTAGCTTAACCTTCACGCCATTCCTTTGCGGCGTAGGCAAAACAATCCCTGCCTTTTATTTATTTTTCATTCACAATCTTTCTCCATGCTCTTCTTTCTCCGCATACCTCCCTAGCTTGAGCAAGATTCATACATTGAATCTGATATGCCCTTTTATTTTTAAAGCTCCTTATCTTTCTTTCCTTTGTCATACATTCTACTACATTCAGCTAAGTTTTGCGCGGCCTACCAGGCCCGGCCTTTCCTCTAACTCTAACTCACACATATTTGCTTCGTTAAATCTTGCTTTGTTCATTCTCTCAATGTGACCAAACCAACGTAATGTACTACATTCCTCGCCACCCTCCGTCATGCATTCATTCCTTATCCTGTCCCTTCTCGTTTTACCACATGAGCTTCTCAGCAATCTCATACCCACGGCATTTATTTTTCTTTCGTGCTTTTTTTTGACATACTCATGTCTCACTTCCATAGAGTACTGGCGGTACAAACACGCCATTATAGATTACTCGTTTGGCAGCTAGGCTCATGCTTTTGTGTCTCATTATCGTCCACATACTTCCAATTACTTCGTCCAATCTCGCCCTCCATTGTACCATCTGCAGTAAACATTCTACCTAGATATACCGCTCGTCCACTTGTTCCACAATTCCATCTTGCAGAATAAATACTCTACTTTCCTTTCCACCTTCCCGATTGAACACCAAAATCTTAGTTTTGCCTACGTTTACCTTTAGGTCCATGCTCTCACAGACTATATGAAACTTCCTCAGAGCGGTCTGTAGCTCATCCGCGCTGTCACTTAATAAGACTGTGTCATCTGCATACACCAGAAGTCGTACATTTACGTCACCAACCATTACACCATTTATATCGGTACATCTTTGTCTAAGACATTTATCCATGTACGCATTGAACAACCACGGTGACATCACACAGCCTTGTCGCACTCCTTGCTTAATATTAAAGTATTCACTCACACCTCCTCTCACCCTAACAAATGCCCGACTACCGTTGTATACTGCCCTTATTCCGTTTATTAGACCTTCATTTATGCCATATTCATTTAATGTTTCCCACAGCTTCTCCCTATTCACCCTGTCGTATGCTTTCTCCAGATTCACAAACGCGCAGTCCAGCTTCCTTTTTACCCTTAAACACTTTTAGATCACCTGCTGGAGAACAACCATCTGATCGACACATCCCCTCCCTCGTGTGAAGCCACCATGCACATTCCAAACCTTACTGTGTGTAGTTTCTCGTACTCTATCGATCAGTATTCTTCCAAATACTTTACCACCACGCTGAGCAAGCTTATTCCTTTGTAGTTCTTACAATCACTCTTGTTCCCCTTACCCTTATACAATGGTACAATGATCGCGCTCTTCCAATCACTCGGCACTTTTCCACACATAAGGCATACATTGAATAATTCACACAATCTTCGCATAAGATTTGTACCCCCATATTTTAGCATTTCACTAGTGATTTCATCTACGCCTGCTCCCTTGGGGTTTTTTAACCTTCCCACCGTTCTCTCTACCTCATTTATATCAATATCCTTCTCAGTTTCATTCATCATTCCTTCTAAATTCTCCTTATTTAACCCTTCAGTCTTACCTTCCTCACTGCTGTGCAGGTTTCCGAAATATTCATGCCAGAATTTCCTCACTTCACAATCGTCTCATACTATGTCGTTGCTCATATTCATCACCCCCGCAGCGTTCTGTTTTGGGCCACGTTTTGTATTTTTGACCCAATTCCATAAGAGTTTTTTGTTTCCCTCAAAATCATTCTGCATTTCCTCTCCTTCCACAGCCATCACTTCCTCTTTATTTATTCTCACTGCCTCCTTCTCTTTTTTGTTTGCTTAATTTGAATACTTCATACAATCGCTTTTTCTCAGTCTCATTTTGCAGCAATCATTGTTATGTACGCATCTTTTTACAGACTCATTCCACCAAGCACATTTTTTCTGTCTACGTACAGTCATTCTTCCACATATCCGCAAGGCACAATTAACGTCACAGTTTTTCAAGCTGATCCATGCACTTTAAACGTCAGTGTCTTCTATTTGTTCGTTCCACACTGTTTCATTCACATTCAACTCTTTACTCACAGCATCTGCGTATTTCATTCTCGCACCATTATCCACTAGTTTGTGTACTCTAATTCTGGACTTTCGCACTATGCTTGCTTTCCTTCTCCAGACCCACTTTTGCCCTAAACAAACTCTCAATATAACAAAAAAGTGGTCCGATCCACACTCCGATCCACTTTTGTGTCTTTCACCAGGTTTCTAAGACTTTCATCATACACTAGCAAGTCTATCATACTTTTAGATTCACCTCTTTGCCATGTATACATATGCACATTTTTATGTTTAAACCACGTATTGGATACAAACATGTTTCTCTCCACACAGATGTTCACCATGCGTTCATCATTCTCATTGATCTTTGGTCTCCGAACTTTCCTAGAACGCGTTCAGTATGTCCTCTTTGTACACACACCCATACGTTCATATTCCCCACTATCATCACTCTTTCGTTTAGCTTACATACGTTCTCTACTCCGAGAAGTTCTCACGCTCCTGGTCTCTTTCTCCATTCACCGGTGCATAGCACGCAATAAGAAAAATTCTTTGAAACTCCATTTTCATTCTAACCCACATTACCTGGGTACCAATTCGTACCGTTGATCTGTTCGCTCTTTCGCTTACGATTACTCCAACTCCTTTTGCGCCATGCACTTCATTCTCAACTCCTGACCATAGTGCTAGGCTGCCATCCTCCATCTCCACAGCATCCTTTCCTATGCGCTGTGTCTCCTATAAACACAGAATATGAAGGTGTCTTCCGTACATTACATTCTCAATTTCAAATTCTGTACCATGCATACCTCTAACATTCCAGGTACCGACTCGGCATTCATTCAATGCTTCAATTATTTTTAATTTACCTTTCCGAGTTATAGTTATTTCTTTGTTATTTAATTTAA
Source organism: Vesta saturnalis (assembly GCA_036346205.1). Taxonomy (NCBI): domain Eukaryota; kingdom Metazoa; phylum Arthropoda; class Insecta; order Coleoptera; family Lampyridae; genus Vesta; species Vesta saturnalis. The sequence goes on along the minus strand of JARFJB010002229.1, from coordinate 200,638 downwards.
TATGTATTTATCAAATCTGTTTTATTATTGTCGCGGACCATGATAACTTAAACATTTCCATCCTCTAAGTTTCTTTTTTATTCAATCGAAGGGTAACAACAAATAACGATAATGTTAGCTCTCCGACATTAATTGTTTACTTTTAATATTAATTAATTACGATTAAAATCAAACAGAGTAACAAAGTTAAAGTTAGATTACATTTTGAATTTGTAGCCAAGGAAAAATGTATTGTAAGACAATAAGCAACACAATGTTATAATTAGACTTAAAATCACATATAGTACCAAAAATGAAAGTTGGATCAACCTTAAAATTTGAAAACAAAGAAAAACATGTTCAAAAACTTACTTAACGTTCGATTTCCAAATCGGTGGATAAGATCACCTGATTTGACATTAGATTTTTATTTATGGGGGAGAGTGGCAGATTTGGAATATCAAACTCGACCAACAACTAGAGAAAGTATGATGGAAAGGATACAAATTTCTGTTAATAGCATATCGACGGCTGAAATTCAAACGGCGGTAGCCTGTACCCATGAGAGATTAGCTAAATGTATTCAGAATAACGGACCGTAGTTTAGTTAGTTAAATATTAGATTTTTATATTCACATAGACTCGTTTTCATAAAATAATCACTTAGTTTACGAATACAACCTTAAATTCGACTCATGCAGCCACATGTTCTGCCGTTCAGCATTACTAAGCAGATGAAGGAGGATAGGCAAAACTTGTTGGAATAATTGAAGGTATATGCAGTGAGTAAGGGGAGTGTAAAAAAAGAACAGTCCAATAATTCTATTCTAGCATGGTTATGGAAATTTCAATTTACAGGATATCCATTACATAGATAACACCCGTTTGTTGCAAAGTATTTTTTGGTTGATGCAATTTTCCCCACAGCTCTCGAGATAAGTTCATTTGTGGCGCATATTAAAAAATTTAAGTAATCCTTTTAATGATCAGCTAGTTAAGAAGTAGGGGAATAAGAATCCAATGTGGTGCCTGAATGGGAACATTCGCGAGGGACTCTTAGCTTGACCGCGTAGCCATTAATAAGTTATCGTTACCACTGTTGGTGAGCTATCGCGGAACTGCGTTACCTCTAATCCGTATTGAAAGAACTTCCGTTACTAGGGAAAGTTTCAACCCTAGATGGGATTTTATTGTGTCGTTCAACCAACACGAGATCGATTTATTGTTAGGTGCAGTTTGTCTAAAGGGACTTAAACAAGGAATTTTGCTTTTATATACGAGGCGTTAAGGTCTAACGTCGTTATGGTAACTTCAATTTACAGGATATCGATTACATTGATAATACCCGCTGGTTGCGAAGTGTATTTTGGGTGATGCAATGTTCCCGACGGATCTCGAGATAAATTGATTTGTGGCGCGTATTAAAAGAATTTAAGTAATCTTTTAACGATTTGCCAATTGAGGAGTAGAGGAATAAGAATCTAATGTGGCACTGAATGGGATGATTCGCGAGTGACTCTTAGTTTAAACGTGGAGGCGAAGTTATCGCTACCACCGTTGGTGAGCTATCGCGGAACGGCGTTACCTCTAATCCATATTGAAATAACTGCTGTTATTAGGAGCAGTTCCCGCAAACAACCCTCGATGAGACTGTATTGGGTCGTTTAACCAACACGAGATTGATTTATCGTTAAATGCAGTTTGTCCAAAGGGACTTTGTTGTGAAGCCTAGAAAAGGTGTTAAGCGTTAATTCTCAGTAATTTCCCTGTTCTATGGAGTAGCTTTCGCTTTTGCGTGGAAAAAATCCTAATCCTAATTTCCAGACATTAGCTTCATAACTCGTCTGTGTAAATAAGTAAGTTGTTTTCTTTTAAAAATGATAAGTGTCTCTCAAAACTTGTATATAGATAAAGTTAACAAGCAACGTGTAAATATAAACATTAGTGTATCGTACAACCGATTGTAATATTAATCAAAACGCAACATGGAAGGTTTCACGATTCGGGTTATACTTAGACATTCGAACGTAGTCTCAACAGAGATCACATTGCGAACCGCCGCATGGTCCAGACTCTGAGTTCCCAGAGGTGACTTCATAACAAAAGAGGGCAAATTACAAAGGCAATCGATGTAAAGGATGTTCAAATTTAAGGTAATCATTTCCGTCTATGTTTTTGCTGTGGTTGCCAATTTTAATAGGTTGTGTGTATTTTTTATATGTTCTTGAATACGCTGGCCTTGAGGATTAACTTCTGATTATTTTATCGTTTAAATTTTTAACACAAGCATATTCATTTGTGTTATAATCCAAATTTAAATGATTTCTTTGGATTTGTTGTATTGACTATTTTGTACCGTAATTTTATGTGACGATTGCGTTGAAAGGGTAACGCAGATGATTTGTGATAGCCATTTGTTTACTTGCCGTACGAGCAATATTTATAGTAATTTAGTAAAGGCAGGTGTTGAAACTAGCTAGTATCACCGCATTTTAATTAAACCAAGTGATTTAATTGATATAAGAAAAATTAACATAACGATTGTGTTGATATCTCGCTGGTGGTGTTAAAATGATAATTATTAAACAGCATTTTTTTTATTATGAAGATACACCTCGGTGCATATGTATATTTATTTAATTTCTACAAAACTATATTGTTTATAAAAATAATTATATGTTGGCATAATTAAATCTTTGCTTTCATATCTTCTTTTTCTGCTCATAGGTGGCTTTGCGATTTCCTGATATTTTCAAAATATTCCTTTAAATTTCTTCCCACACTTTCCTTATCTATTATTACTAATGATATAGGCATTTTTACCCTAAACAAGACTTTCTTCTAATGGTGTTCAGAGGTTGTTATGTGCATACCTTTAATCAGTTAATTATTACTGGATCAGCACATCCTTTTTGCGTTAATTAGAATATTACCTTTTTGGAAATTTGTTTTAATGATATTCTATTATTTAACGGAAAATAATTCCGGATTCAGGTCGCCTACCACCTATGACCTGCTTCGTTTACCTCTATTTACGGGAACTTAGGGCCATTCTCCCCTACTTGTGATCGGCCACATATGGTCTGATCCCGGCAGACGTTAAAGGGCCTTCGCTAATTTAAACCTGAGAGTACATACAGCGTTTTGTTAGAACAGGAAGCTAACAGCTATACCTGCAACTCGGCGATAGCAGGAACCATTCTGAGGATATTCCAAACTTACTTCAAACAGTATTATTTGTCTATGTCATCACAACTGCTACCACACCGTGAAGACAACCAGGTAACTGCTTTCCTGAAACCGACAAAGTTGTAACCATCGACTGCTACCAAGAACTACAGGCCAAGCCTTAGGTATTATTGTGTTTAATATTGATTCTGTACCTGTTGCTCCAACTTTTGTGTATTGAACGTCTATAAAGGTATTAACCTCATTATTGTGCCACTTCTTGTTAAATTTATTATTTTTGAACAGCTTTTGTGACCACTTAAGCATGTTTTTTTTAGGTTAAGTTTAAAATATTGTGTCTCTAGTACCGCTATTAATGTTATTTTTTTTTGTTTTTTTGTCTTTGTCAGTCACCGATAAATGAATTGGAGCTCGCTACTATTTTTCTTTTGTTTATATATATTTATATTAATTAGGGATCTCCGCAAGGCACAATTAATTTTTTTTGCGTATATTTCTATTATTTATTACATTTATATAAGGGCACAGTAAGATCTTGCAAGCGTACCCCTAAAGCACTAAAATCTAATTTATGTACACATGTTTAAATAATTTTTTGGGCGATATAAATTTGGTGCTTTATTTAGATACTAAGGAAAGTTCTTTGTTTTGGTACAGACTTTATTAAAACCCCAATTTTAAGTTTTTCGGGCTTTGGAAATAAAACTTTTGGCGTCCAATTAAAATGTGTATATTTGAGAATAGTGCTTTTTCTTTCTTCCCTTTTTTGAATTATATAGGCCGAAGGTAAGTCTTACTTGTGTTTTTTTAATTTGAACCCAATTTCTTATACAGCACCTTATTTACGCGCATTTAAGTATTTGTTCTTTTATGAGCATGACATCTATGAAGTAACGTCAATATCATTTGTGTTTATTTTAAGGAAATTAATTACGTTCGAAAGTTTAACAATTGACGATTTAATTTTAACATAGCATGAATTTGAACATACGTTGTAGCGGATTGATTGATCTATCTCAATTGGTTGTAAATTGTCTTAAAGTGATTTCGTTTCTTGGAAGAATGATTCCTTTGAAAATCAGATTTATTAAGTAAAGTAGCGTAACAACATAATTATTGTCTTTGATCAGATTAGTGACTGACTTTGCCGCACGCAAGCACTTTAGGTACGCGTGCGATAACATTTATAGCGTTTCAGGTATAACGAAGATCTGCTGATTCCATAACCACCTGTGATTATGTTTAGGTAGGCGAGTTATTTGAGTACTTAAGCGAGGTGTGCACCGACGTAATTAGGCATTTCAACCCCGATTGTGTCATTTGGTGCCCTTCCGATTTTTATGTCAACCCTCATCCCTATTGTGTCTTATTTATGGCAAGCTATCCTAAGGTAACACCGAACCCATTCCCACCCCCGAGCTAGTCGAGCGAACTCTAATTTTCTTGTTATCCCGTTCTACTCCAGATTATACCGTAATGTGCTCATATTTATAAATTTATTCGTTCGCTAACTCTGTTAGCTGGTTTATTTCATATAATGAACAAACACATTGCTTATTAAAAAACCTAGGCTCTTCAGATCGATGCTTTAACCCCGTAATTCAAATTTACGTACCCACGCAACTCATCTAAAGCTGTATCTTTACAAATGGAAATGAAAACTGACTATAAATTAAAAGTGTCTATGAGCCAGAAATTCAGTTGATGATTGAATGTCCAACAAGTGCAAACCCTACACCAAATTCACAAATCCAAATTCCTAAATACTATTATTAAACTTAGTCTACATACTTTTAAATTTCGCCTTTTTACTCACTCAGCACTTTCGAAAATAGAAGGATGGCTACAAGCCACTTTACCTAATTCGTCTCTATCTGTTAGAACGATGTAGTTTTATGTAAAAACACATATTTTTTTTAAATTGTCAATTTCAACGGGCCAATTCTACAGTAAAAACTCTCAATGAATTCAAAAGATAGTCGATAGTTCCAAATAGCATCATCTACGTTTATGTGTAATGAATGTTCTGTTGCGTATTCAATGAAATTACTAAAATCTCTTTCATATTGCAGTTAGCCTTTTAAAGTTTTCTTTAGAAAATGAGTAATGTAACTATATGCCGTCCGCATATAGTACAGAATTTTAGTTACACCTTCGCTGACTTTTACTTTCAACAAGGAATGCACAGTAAACATCAATGCAATTCGAATAAAGCGAAGCAGAACTAGATTATTAGTACAACCAGAATCATACGTAAAGAATGCGAGACACTTCAAAAAAGGAAACACTCAACCAAGGCGATCTGTTAGTTATAGTTAGATTCGATGTCATGTCACTATTCACCAACGTACTGATCAAGGAAACAATCGACTTACTTAGAACAAGGTACCACCAGCACGAAGTCTAACATTGCGTAAGAAGCACTTACTTCATCTATGGAAGACAGAGTTTTAGACAAATCGAAGGAGCACAGATGGGTTCACCGCAATTGCCATCTCTAGCGAATTCAATTACGAACCTAAGCTATAGTTAAGATATGTGACCACTTTTACAATCTGGACACATGGACTAGCACATCTTGACCGATGTCTACAACGTCTAAATGGAATTCACGAAAAGATAAAGTTTACAATAGAAATAAAAGACAATGGAACACCGTAGTTTTTAGATGTATTAATCTACAAGAAGAACGAACAACTAGGATATACAGTTTATAGAAAAACCAAACAGACCAGCAGGTACATGAATGGTCAATCCCATCATCAACTAGTACAACTACAATACAATATTTAAGAAGCATGAGAAGATCACCATATTCTCTAACCCAAAATCAAATCAATCTAGAAGAACCAGGAAAATACGGGATCCCATGTAGAGACCTTGACCGAGCCTACATAGGTCAAACAAACAGACAAATCAATGCTAGGGTTAAAGAACATTGAATAGAAGTGAGGAAAAACACCACAACTTTATATTTAGCACATTTTAAATCAACATCGCATAATATCAACTTCGATAACACCAGAAAGATAGCATCAGCAGAACACTTAACGAAAATAATGATAGGAAAACCTGCAGAAATCGAAAAACACCCAAACAGCCGAGATGACGTGCAGAGACTGCATAATACATGTAAATTGGTACTAACAAAAGCGTCAACCAACAACACACAATCGACTTCTTATGGAATCCATTGAAAAATAATAAAAAGAAGTCATAGTTAGGATATGTAGACGACACTTTTCTAATCTGGTGACATGGATGAGAACAACAGGGTCGATCTCTACCACATATAAATGGAATTTACGAAACGATCAAGTTTACAATGGAAATAGAAGGCAATAGAACACTGCCCATCATCACCCAACACAACTACAATACAATATTTAAGATGCATTAAAACATCGGAACCTATTGTCAAAGGATTATATGAGATCCTAAGTGGAAACTGTAACGGAACACACATAGGTCAAACAAACGGACGAGAAAGAAAACAAATTAAGGCAGAGAAAGTGGAGGTCAGCGTATATATAATTAACAAGAAAAGCACATCAAATATCAATTTAATTCGAATAACTCGAAACAGAGTGTTTGCCGAAATGTCGCCAAATGAAGGAAGTTTCTTACAAGGATTGTATTAATCAAGGATATCATCGACCCGGAAGGAATGGAAATACCCAAATGTATGACACTAAAATTTACGAAATGCAACAACAAAATTAGCAACATATTACAAAAGCCGACTAGGTCATTACTGAGACACAGAAACTGGAAAAGATTTGGATGCATGAACAAATAGCTGTTGGAATTGTATTTAGAATTATGCAACAACATTCAATACTCTGAAGAATATACTAACTTTGGGGGGGGGGGGGGGAGAAGACACAAGGTTAATAACGGAAAAACAAAAAAGAAAATTCGAGATGCTGCACAAAAAACAAAAATTACCAAATTTTATTTTATTTTTGGATTTTATGCAAAATTATCAATCACTTTTATATAGGACGTTTTATCTGTCATCAATTCTGATTTGTGGGGCTTTCTTTGCCAGAATTTCAAAATACAGAGGTCTGTTCAAAAATTGGTACCTTCCGAATAAGTCAATGTAAGTTAGGCTGTTTGATTCGTGAATGATTACTGCATCTTTTAAGTGTTTAATCGACAATCTACTCAGTCGCATGTGCCTACTGCGATTTTTTAAAAATGGCAAACTAAAAATGTCAAAAACTCATTTTTTTCAAATGGTAGCCCCTTTTTATTACTGTACTAGTATAAAGCTTTTTTGACAAGCCTTCCATCAATATAAGGTTTGTATAGTCCAATGTAAAAATCCAGTTTGCGATCCTAAAATAACTAATTTTCGAGAAACTTTTCTTCTTAAAAACATAAAAATCGAATGGACTTCTGTCAGTGTTACAATCTGTCAAATTTTTTGTAAAAATTATGTCTCAAGATGAATTTTAATCGTCAAGAACTAATTAATATGGAATACAGCCTTGATGAAGCGGATCGTAATATTTTGTTGACTCACAGAATATACAACCAAAAAATACCCAGATGCAAGAATACCGCAAAATGCTGCGTTTGAAAAATTGAAGGATAGATTTGAAGCTACAGAATGCGCTACGTACAAGAAAAAGAAGTACGAGAAATAGACGAATATCTGGAGTTCGAAGTTCTTTTACTGTTACAAGAGAATCCAACATTGAGTTACATAACATATCGCGACCAGTAGTAATCGAATTACGTTAAATTACAAGTATGATCCCTATCACCTAGACCTACAACAACTTTTTGGAGATGATTTTCATTTCATTTTCATTTTTGTGAAACTATAGACAATTTTATTAATAACGACTGGAACTTTATTCATATATAGAATGTTATTTAATGATGAAGCAACATTTAAGAGTGATGGATCTGTTAATCGACACAACATACATTACTATGCGACCCCAACCCCTCATTGGATGTTACAGGATAATGCACCGAGTCTTACATCGTTGATTATTCGTCAATTTTTGGCACGAAATCAAGTCTCTGTGTTGAAGCATTCACCGTATTCATCTGATCTCTCCCCATGTGACTTCGCACTATTCCCAAAAATGAAAATGAAGTTGAAAGAAAGTGTTTTTGATGACATCGAGACAATCCAAAAGCGTCGACGCGGACCTTGGAGGCAATACCGAGAAATTAGCTCGTGAAGACATTTGAATCACTGTCGAGTCGCTGTAGAGGAGAATGCTTTGAATAAAAGATATTTGAGAAAAATTTCCTTTCATTTTTATAGCTTTAAATTGAGGTACGTGTCGCTTATGAATGTCTATCTATCGTAGTTGTCTTTTTATTATATACGAATACTTTTAGCGGTCCATGGACCGCTAAATAAAGTAATTAGAGATATTACGAAATAAGTTTTGAAAGAATAATAGATAAAAGTACCTAACTGCAAATGTAAGCGTGGTTACTAGAGAATTTAATTTTAAATAGAATTAAATGTGGTTTTACTAATGTGTATGTAAAACACTCATAAAAATATTAGAAATTCGGATTGTTTTATTATTTTTTATAGGCTTGTAGGTATATTCCCTAGGTGTATTTCACACAAATTCATAGACTAATAATAAACTATTTAAAATACTTTTCTTTCGGTATTAAATCGTGCATTCTCTATTAATCTTTTATACAAATTTAAACGTTTGGAAAATAAATACAGTTATTGTTCTCAGTAAGAAGTAGGTAATAGCTCTAAAAATAGTTAAGTTCTCAAATAGAAAGTTGATATACGATTGAGATAACGGGTGTCTTTTAATGATTGAAGCTGACGTCATGAAACGTGTTAAGTTAGTACCACTACACTTCATTTCGGTCGCAACGATTGACATTAGCGTCCCATGGGGTAATCACCTTTGATGTAATTATAAACATTGTTCGTTAAAATTAAATAAGATACCCCTACTTTTGGAAATGTTTACTGTCAGTATTTGCTAATCACAATTATTTAACAAAATAAATTTTAAAATTATTATTATGACAAAAATACAAACAAACATTCTTCATTAAATTCATTTAATGTTTAATCTTTAAAATGATGACCCTGATGCTGTAGACATACATTAATTATCCGCTTCATGTTTTCAAATACATCTAAATTATGCAATCTATTTCTATAAATATTGTCTTTAATCTTTCCAAAAAAAAAGTAATCTGGAGTTATGAAAATATCTGATTGTGAATATAACGAAAAATTAATACAGGAATGAAGAATGAACGGAAAAATTATAATAAAAGCTAATGAAAAACACACGTGCGACTATAGCAAAAAAGGTAGAAACCGATTGATTTTACAATATAATTCTGTGTTGCAAATACTAAGCAAAGAAATTTCCTAGATTTGACATGACGTCAGCTTCAATCATTAATAGACACGTATTATGTATTAAAATCTAACAAAGTAATAGTTTTAGGCTATTAATAATTGTATGTGTTTTTATAAATTGAAAGCAGAATGTCTACGTTCCATATTATTTTAAGTATTTAATTTTAACTATTAATTATTATAATTCTGTGTTAACTTAACAGATTTAATTGGTAAAGCGTTTACTTCAAGGTGTAAGAGAAAAACAGTAAGTAACCTAGATACACCCAAAAGTTGCTTTTTAACAGTAAGATAAGGTACCAAAACGAACTTAATCGGAGATATTCTGCTTGCATGTTGAAGTTATTAGAGTGCTTATGTATCTAACAAGCTTCACGAAAATAATTTATCTTGACAAGTAATTTAAGCCACGATTTTCGTAATATGGAAATATCTTTCACTGTTAGATTTGGTCCATTAGAGCGTGCTCTGATTTGTTTTTTTCAAAGCAGTTCAATAATATTTTATTTATTAACGATCCAGCTATACTTTACTAAAATAAAATTCCTTAGTTGCTTTTAAATAAGTTTATTAAACTGTTATATTTGTTTATATTTGCGTTTTTATATTACATAAGTTGGTAAAAAAGATTTATGAAATATACACGATTTAATTAATTTTAATTAGACGTGATAATCGTGAATGTTTACAGTTTCATTATAATAATTATTTGTGTAGCAAATGCAAAGTGAGTGTCTACACCAAGTTGACAACAATTAACACTTTTTGCACGAGTTGCATACAATTTTTTTCTACGTTCATTAAACAAAAAATAGTTTTACTAGATAGCCGTAAGTGTCGGTAAATGAAAAATGTATTATAACAATGTAATATTTAAGATTAAATTACAATTGATTGCCTTTGTTATATTGTAAGATTTTTTAAGGTTGCCAGTTCACTGATTTTTGGTGGGGTGTTAAAAAATAGCCTCTTTGTAACGTCATTCATATTTTCAATAATATTTCGCATTTCAAGTGATAAAACTATTTTACACTTGCCCTTTTTGTTTTTACCCACATTCGATTGCAAGTAAAAAAGGTAAAATATAGTGCACATAAAACAACCATTTGTACACTCCATCGTACAAAGCGCAAATTTTATGTAGATTTAACTATAACGTTTTAATAATTATTAAACGGCTTGATAACGTTTCATGCACAATTATCCCAAAAATATCTGGTGTAGAGCAAAACACGACCTTCCAACCTACAAAGTGGATATTAAAAGAAATTAAATAATTTTAATAATCATATTCTGTACGATAATTGTGCATCCCATTTTTTAATACGTTCATAACTAAAAAAAGGTAACATTGTAAAAACAATAATCTATGTCAGATGAACGTTTAAAACTTCATGTCAGATAGACGTATAAAGAATAGCTTAGAAAAAATCCAAAGCCGCCCGGTTCTAAAAAATATCGATAATGCTATTTACGAATTTTCTACCTTATTTAATTAATTTTTAGACTTACTTTGCTTTATATTAAGAAACTATAAAGAAGAGTTATGTGAAATTAAAAATAATAGTTCACATTTAATAATTTTTAGACATAGTTTTTGCCGTATACTAAGAAACTTTATAAACAAGAGGTACATTAAATTAAATTCTCTTTAAAAATATGTGTACATATTTTCTTATAAAATTAATCATTCAGTTATTGAAAAATTTGAACCAACACTTAAATTCTACCTTAGGAATTCTTTCCGCTCAGTAACTCCTCATACCAAAAATTGAATAAAACATAATTAATCGATAAGTTTAAGGCCTATATGTTGGTATATTAATGTATTTGAACCAAACAGCTATTTCAGAAATACTTGATGAAAACCAAGAACTGATTTTAATAAACGCCCCTCCATGCCGTTGAATTTCTCCCTAAAAGTAACCATCTCCACGAGAAATAAAGCTTCACACACACACACGCACGCACGCACGCACGCACGACGCACGCACGACGCACACACACACACACACACACACACACATACACTCCACACAGACACAGTGTGTGTGTGTGTGTGTGTGCGTGCGTGCGTGCGTACGTTGTGCGTGCGTGCGTGCGCGTGCGTCGCGTGTCGCGTGCGCGCGTGTGCGGGCGCGGCGCGTGCTCGGCGCGGGCGCGGGCGGCGCGGCGCGTGCGCGTGCGCGTGCGAGTGCGAGTGCGAGTGCGGTGCGAGCGAGTGCGAGTGCGAGTGCGAGTGCAGTGCGAGTGCGGATTCAGGTGCGGTGCGGGTGCGGGTGCGACGGGTCGGGTGCGGGTGCGCGTGCGGGTGCGGGTGCGGGTGAGTGCAGTGCGAGTGCGTGTGCAGGAAACCCATGTTGGTACATTTTCATACCACGGAAGAGTAGCCCTAATCAATCGATTCATAGCACCCCAACTATGGTATTCTCTACAAGTGCTCCCCTTCAGCAAACAAGGATATAAACACCTTGCAAAAAAGTTTAGTGAAAGTATTTTGGCTCGGCAAAAAACATTGGACAACCACTAGGCATTTGTGCTTACCGAAGACAATGGGAGGGCTAGGCTTAGTTAATCTGGAAGGAGCCGTTTGGCAGCTTCTATTTAGCTACGAACTGATGAAGAACAGACGATCCAAATTAACATGGGAAAACTTAGATAAATGCATATTGCTGAACTTCGAATTAGATAACTATCCTATAACAGCGCAAGATGTACTGGCAGTACCTCTAATCCATACAACACTACTTAGGGATATAAATATTTTGCCCCTATGGAGAGAAATCGGCTGTCGGAGTATAGGAGAACTCATGAATACAGATAAATGGCAACACTTGCCTGTCAGGAAAAGGGCCACGTTAGAGAGCAAAAGCAACATAGTGATAGAACAAGTGAACACCATATACGCCAACTAAATTTCGAACCAAGGACCCCACTATAAACCAGTAGCGTACAACATGACTTGTGCCAACCAAAAGGTTGGAGGAGATGAAAAAACACAAAGGACAATATTGGACCTTTTCTTACACGGCATTTATAAAACCTACAAACCGCTTCGGAACGAAATTACAGACAACGACGTAAACTGGTAAGATTTTACAATTTTTCCAACATTTGGAAAAGGAAGTTCAATCGTGTAGAGACTGGCCAAAGGCCGATTAGCGGACGGTACTTTTTTGAGGAAATGTGGATATGTGGAAAGCCCAATGTGTACAGGATGCGAAGTAATAGTTGAGACTACGAACGTAATGCTAGAGTGCGAGCATGCGTCCCCGCATGGTGAGAAGCAAAAAGTTACATTTAAAACTTACTGGAAACAGCCTAAGATTTTCGTAATATGGAAATATCTTTCACTGTTAAATTTGGTCCATTAGAGCGTGCTCTGATTTGTTTTTCAAAGCAGTTCAATAATATTTTATTTATTAACGATCCAGCTATACTTTACTAAAATAAAATTCCTTAGTTGCTTTTAAATAAGTTTATTAAACTATTATATTTGTTTATATTTGCGTTTTTATATTACATAAGTTGGTAAAAAGATTTATGAAAAATACACGATTTAATTAATTTTAATTAGACGTGATAATCGTGAATGTTTACAGTTTCATTATAATAATTATTTGTGTAGCAAATGCAAAGTGAGTGTCTACACCAAGTTGACTACAATTAACACTTTTTGCACGAGTTGCATACAATTTTTTTCTACGTTCATTAAACAAAAAATAGTTTTACTAGGTAGCCGTAAGTGTCGGTAAATGAAAAATGTATTATAACAATGTAATATTTAAGATTAAATTACAATTGATTGCCTTTGTTATATTGTAAGATTTTTTAAGGTTGCCAGTTCACTGATTTTTGGTGGGGTGTTAAAAAATAGCTTCTTTGTAACGTCATTCATATTTTCAATAATATTTCGCATTTCAAGTGATAAAACTATTTTTACACTTGCCCTTTTTTGTTTGTTACCCACATTCGATTGCAAGTAAAAAAGGTAAAATATAGTGCACATAAAACAACCATTTGTACACTCCATCGTACAAAGCGCAAAATTTATGTAAATTTAACTATAACGTTTTAATAATTATTAAACGGCTTAATAACGTTTCATGCACAATTATCCTAAAAATATCTGGTGTAGAGCAAAACACGACCTTCCAACCTACAAAGTGGATATTAAAAGAAATTAAATAATTTTAATAATCATATTCTGTAGGATAATTGTGCATCCCATTTTTTAATACGTTCATAACTAAAAAAAGGTAACATTGTAAAAACAATAATCTATGTCAGATGAACGTTTAAAACTTCATGTCAGATAGACGTATAAAGAATAGCTTAGAAAAAATCCAAAGCCGCCCGGTTCTAAAAAATATCGATAATTCTATTTACGAATTTTCTACCTTATTTAATTAATTTTTAGACTTACTTTGCTTTATATTAAGAAACTATAAAGAAGAGTTATGTGAAATTAAAAAATAAGAGTTCACATTTAATTAATTTTTAGACATAGTTTTTGCCGTATACTAAGAAACTTTATAAACAAGAGGTACATTAAATTAAATTCTCTTTAAAAAATATGTGTACATATTTTCTTATAAAATTAATCATTCAGTTATTGAAAAAATTTGAACCAACACTTAAATTCTACCTTAGGAATTCTTTCCGCTCAGTAACTCATATCAAAAAATTGAATAAAACATAATTAATCGAAAAGTTTAAGGCCTATATGTTGGTATCTTAATATATTTGAACCAAACAGCTATTTCAGAAATACTTGATGAAAACCAAGAACTGATTTTAATAAACGTCCCCTCTGTGCCGTTGAATTTCTCCCTAAAAGTAACCATCTCCACGAGAAATAAAAGCTTCACACACACACACGCGCCGCACGCACGCACAGCACACGCACGCACACACAGCACACACACACACACACCACACACACACACACACACACACACACACACACACACACACACACACACACACACACACACACACACACACACACACACACACACACACACACACACACACACACACACACACACACACACACACACACACACACACACACACACACATATATATATATATATATATATATATATATATATATATATATATATATATATATATATATATATATATATATATATACATACTACATACACTCACACAGACACACAGATAGTGTGTGTGTGTGTGTGTGCGTGCGTGCGTGCGTGCGTGCGTGCGTACGTGTGTGCGTGCGTGCGTGCGTACGTGTGTGCGTGCGTGCGGTGCGCTGTGCGCGTGTGCGGCGCGGCGCGGGCGCAGTGCGGGCGCGTGCGCGTGCGCGTGCGCGTGCGAGTGCGAGTACGAGAGCGAGTGCGAGTGCGAGTGCGAGTGCGGGTTCGGGTGCGGGTGCGGGTGCGGGTGCGGGTGCGGGTGCGGGTGCGGGTGCGGGTGCGGGTGCGGGTGCGAGTGCGAGTGCGAGTGCGAGTGCGCGTGCGCGTGCGCGTGTGCGGGAAACCCATGTTGGTACATCTTTCATACCACGGAAGAGTAGCCCTAATCAATCGATTCATAGCACCCCAACTATGGTATTCTCTACAAGTGCTCCCCTTCAGCAAACAAGGATATAAACACCTTGCAAAAAAGTTTAGTAAAAGTATTTTGGCTCGGCAAAAAACATTGGACAACCACTAGGCATTTGTGCTTACCGAAGACAATGGGAGGGCTAGGCTTAGTTAATCTGGAGGCGAAAGTAAAAACATTTAGAGCAGTCACCGCAAAACAACGATCCAAATTAACATGGGAACTTTGCCCTACTTAGATAAATGCATATTGCTGAACTTAGAATTAGATAACTATCCTATAACAGCGCAAGATGTACTGTCAGTACCTCTAATCCATACAACACTACTTAGGGATATAAATATTTTGCCCCTATGGAGAGAAATCGGCTGTCGGAGTATAGGAGAGCTCATTAATACAGATAAATGGCGACACTTGCCTGTCAGGAAAAGGAGCACGTTAGAGAGCAAAAGCAACATAGTGATAGAACAAGTGAACACCATATACGCCCACTAAATTTCGAACCAAGGACCACACTATAAACCAGTAACGTACAACATGACTTGTGCCAACCAAAAGGTAGCGCTGGAGGAGATGAAAAAACACAAAGGACAATATTGGACCTTTTCTTGCACGGCATTTATAAAACCTATAAACCGCTTCGGAACGAAATTACAGACAACGACGTAAACTGGTAAGATTTTACAATTTTTCCAACATTAGGAATAGGAAGTTCAATCGTGTGGAGACTGGCTAAAGGCCGATTAGCGGACGGTACTTTTTTGAGGAAATGTGAATATGTGGAAAGCCCAATGTGTACAGGATGCGAAGTAATAGTTGAGACTACGAACGTAATGCTAGAGTGCGAGCATGCGCCCCCCGCATGGAGATAAGAAAAAAAGTTACATTTAAAACTTACTGGAAACAGCCTAAGAGAAAATGACATATTAGCAGGAATACAACGTAACGTAAAAAATAGCAAGGTAGCAAATTCCTTACTGAATAACGTCAAGGCCGCAATATAGCGCATATATAACTAAAAACAAAATAATACACGACACCAAAGCTTATTGGTTAGGGGCTGTAAAAAAGCGGATTATACAAGAATTCATAGAACATAAAGGAAAACGTGATATTACAAAATTTGAAGAAGTATGCTGCGCCGAAGAAGGGTTGTGCAACATAGACAACAATGATTTTGTCGTAATAGATTTTATAAAAAAAAAAAAAGAACACACACACACACACACACACACACACACACACACACACAGCACACGACACACACACACACACACACACACACACACACACACACACACACACACACACACACACACACACACACACACACACACACACACACACACACACACACACACACCACACCACACGCACACCACACACAGCACACACGCACACACGCACACAGCACACACAGCACACGCACACAGCACACACGCACACACGCACGCACGCACCCACGCACGCACCACGCACGCACGCACAGCACGCACGCACGCACGCACGCACGCACGCACGCACCGCACGCACGCACGCACGCACGCACGCACGCACGCACGCACGCACGCACGCACGCACGCACGCACGCACGCGCACGCACGCACGCACGCACGCACGCACGCACGCACGCACGCACAGCACCACACACACACACACACACACACACACACACACACAAACAACCACAGAGACACACACACACTTGATTAAAAGCAGTGCTTGTTTTTCATCAAGTATTTCTGCAAAGTGTAGTTCAACCATATTAAGACACCAACATGCAGACCTTAAATACGAGTATACCGATTAGTTGGGTGTGTCCGTGTCCATGTCCGTGTCCGTGTCCGTGTCCGTGTCCTTGTCCGTGTCCGTGTCCGTGTTAAAGTGTAAGATGGATTTCCATAATTTTTAATATAAAACGTTCTATAATAATTTGGTTTAAGGCGGTCCTACAGCTGAGCTCAACTTATTTCTTAGGTGTAATTGTTACGTGCATATGTTACGTCTAAGTGGTGGTTCAAAATAAGGGCCAATTGGTAACTTGCTTGTCGAATGACCATCAGGAAGATTTCGGAATAATATCCGTTAAGGGCGATACATACTACTTACGCATTGGACACCAATTTACTAATCGAAATTACAGAAGTTTGTATTAAATATATTCATTTGCATCGTGACATCTATTCATGTCATTTGCAAGTTTCTAAATTTGTCTCGAAATTTCACATTATAATACCAAATACGACACAACAGTTTCATTTTCAAGAGCACGCATGAATATAAATATATAAATTTAGGGTACATTTCAATTATTACTTTATAATTTCACAAACAACCAATTAGAAGTAACACAATAGCAGTATAAAATGTATACATTGTTTATGAATTTATTTTGAAGTAGGTAAACTACTTATCAGAAAATATAATCTAAAAGTGAGAAGTTACGTAAAATTGCTGAACATAGTAATTACAATTACCTGTTATTAGAATAATTACTTATTTAAATGTTGTGAAAACCTTCAACTTAATATTGATCATTTATAATCAAATCTCAACTTTTTCCCTTTAAGGCAAACATTTTTTTAATTAATTTGCTTCCTACAGAAATTATGAAGATTGCGTGGAAAATTACTTATTAAGTGTTATATATCTCTGGTTGAAAATTTAAAATAATATAATTACATTATAGTAATATTTTTAGAATATTAATTGCGGTAAACTGTAATAGTTGATTTTAACCAGAAATAAATACCGTGATCGATCAATTTATTGTAAGTTCATTTAGACAATAAACACTGTCAGGTACAAGAATTAGATTTAACCGACTTTCTCAAATCATAAAAAATATTTCCTTCTGCAATAAAACTAATATCTTATCGTTCGATATGTTCCACGACTACGGATTAAAGCTTTTTTTTTAATTTTCCATATCATTAACATAATCTCCCTCAACTGCGATACAATCATTCTAACGCTTTTCTAAAAGTTTCGGACAATTTGCCCCATACAATTCGCCCCCGGACGATTTGCCTCCAAACAGTTTGCCTCTGGATGATTCGCCCCTGAGGATAATTTGCCCCCGATATAAGGACTTGTAAAAAAGTCTAAATAAGTTATACGTTTATAACTGTTGGATTTACCCTTAACTCAGTATAATAAATGTTTATGGGCACAAAAATACCTATTGCGTTACCATAAAGTGGGGTAATATTTTGACATCGGGAGGTGACTTTGATCACAGCTTCACATTTTGTTCCGGTAAGTGCTGTGATGGAACGCGACACTTTAAGAACTTGGGATAGGCAATATTGCGACACTTATTCTTCGAACTTTTAGTTTTCGTAGATATCGTCGACATATCTACTTGTGTGCATTTGTAGTGAATTTTCAACCGTTGAAAAACTTTCTGTACACAAAGGTATGTATTTGACTTACATATTTTATATTACTTATATCATATAGAGCGCAGTTGTGGGCGGGTTTGAGAGTTTTTATTTTAAATACATAATTTGAAATATTGTGTCGTGTGGTGTCGTTGATCAAAATCGTGGGACAAGAAAGATTGAGTGGGTGATCAAAGGTGAAAAATGTATTGTTTCAGATGGTACGGGATTATAAAAAGACCCTGGGTACCAGGAACAAAAAAAATTATACCCAGGATCAATTGGAAGAAGCTCTCGAGAAGGTGGCTGAATGAAGCAATACATACAAAATTGCTTTCGGTATGCTTAATAACAAATTCCTTGGTTTTCTGTTTTGTACGTTGGAACTAAGAATATTTGGGTCAGGTTGGGTGAAATGCTCAACGTTTTGAAACTATTTGCCGGGGAAGGGCTCGGCTAAGAGTTTATTGAAGCGTCGCACACCGTGTATCAGCGAATATAAACAAAGCATAGGCAAGTGTTTTAATAACTGAAGTGGCACACTGTTTAACTACGATGAGAATAATGTCATGAACCAGGAAACGGAAAGTGAATTTATAGGTTTGACGTAAAATATCTCAAAACATTGGTAACTATTCGAGAAGTGCAACCATAATCATGATCTGCAGGTTATCTGACGGAATCATGTTGCCCCCGAACTTTTATTTACAAGAGCTAACATCTCTACAATACTTGACAAGAAAATGGACCCAGAAAATATCCGCGCTGTAATAAATAATGCTGTTATTTTATATGTAGATTCAATCACATCACATGGTTGTATACTTGCGAGTACGTTTCAGGACCGGATTGGGTGCCGTTTTCCTACCCCATGTTAAAAGCTGAAGGGCAAAAAAGTTCTCATAACGTCTCATTTGTGTGTCTTGTGCTTCACACGCATATTTGCAAGACATGCGATTTTTCAATTTAATGAAAACAGCATAAAGAGCAATCCTAATGAATTATACGATGAGACTCAGTCGACAAACAGGATTATCATTGGTGTCTTCCCGACCCTCCTTAGGGAAATACTGGAAAAAATAGACTTGGTGTACGCTCAAACTAAACATAAATTCGGTAACGCAGGAATTTCAGCAATCAAACGGAACCTAATGTAATAATTTGAAGCTATTCTCTGAATGCGCAAAAGGTGCTTCAGAAAATTCCCACCAACGATGACCCACTACAAACAGTACACGTAGTACTAACTCAGTGTTTAAAAACAAAAACGATACCAAAACGATTCAGTGTGAGCACCGGGCAGAGAAACATACACGGTGACACTAGAATCTGGTTAAATCCAGCAGTTGACAAGAAGACGTTGAAGGCAGTTGTACGGAGTATTCAGATGATGAGGACATTGTTCGAGAAGAAGTTGTAACTGAAGAAGTGGAACCAATTTATGCTAGGAAAACGTAAATCGGTCACTTATAAATATATCTGCGTAATAAAAGAACAATTGTTATAAACAAATTTACCGTTTTCGAGCTCAAATTATTGAAGGCCGATCACAATTTGTTTCGCTTTTTAAAGAACGATAATGTTCTACTGCTTTTTTTGTAATAAATGAGTTTATATACCAGTTTGATGCATTTTAAAACAACCGATCAAACTAGCCTTGAAGTGACCTTGATTAGCAACAATTTATTTTGTATTTCATTAATTTTCACATAAAAAGGTAAAGTTTTTGGCTCTGTACGCGTGTTGGGTAACACGCTACATTTGCTTACGTCTGATGCACTCACCATTTCTGTAC
Source organism: Vesta saturnalis (assembly GCA_036346205.1). NCBI lineage: Eukaryota > Metazoa > Arthropoda > Insecta > Coleoptera > Lampyridae > Vesta > Vesta saturnalis. The sequence continues at coordinate 180,333 of JARFJB010002229.1, read as the reverse complement.
AAATCAAAAATGTATTTTAAAATTGATCAAAGTCACCCCACTTTATGGTATACAATTAAATAACAAAAAATAGATTACTTCAAATAATTAGTAAGTAATTAAGTTTCGGCCGCAACAGGTTAGTTCCAGTAATGCTGCCGATGACACAAGAGGTGGTAGGCATGTATACTCCATGCCAGCCGGGGAGGTACAACCACCCTTACCATGGGCTCCTTAATATTGGGTCTCCGATTTTCTGAGCTCGGTAAGGGCTGCCAGTTACCTTTTCCATCATCCTTATTCTTCCTTCTCACCTCTCTGTTTTCCTATCGGATTAAAAATCCCAAATTAAAAAATAAGATAGCTGCGGTTTCTAGGGTAATAAATTCCGGACGTAAATTCCTGCCCCATTCGGATGACCGGGAGGGCAGGGCCCAAGCGACCACGGTAATCGAAAGTATCAACTTTCTGATTCACTACTGCAACATCCGCGGTATCAGGTCTAATCTCAATGCTATTAACCAACATATTGAACAATTACAACCTGATATTTTGTTTCTATCTGAAACACAAGTCTCCTCTGAAACCACCGGGTCACCCGACTTGCAATTTCCTCAATACCACCTTGTGGCTACATCAAGGACAGAATTGCTTGCAAGAGGGTTTTTTCCTTAGAAAATAAAAATTTTGACGTGATTTGGTTGAAACATTCTGGTCCTAATTTTGTGAAATTCTACTGTTGCGTTTATAGGTCTCCTAATGACAGTAACTTTCAAGACTTCTTCGATTACCTTAGTATGAAAGTTGACTCCTCCTGTCTCAGTTTCCATCTTGCGATATCTCAATTGTAGGCGATTTCAATGTTCATAACTCTAATTGGCTTCAGTTTTCATCTACTACAAATCCCGCTGGTCATAGTGCAGAAACATTTGCTATTTCATGTGATCTTACACAAATGATTTCTGAACCCACAAGAATCCCTGATAACCCTAACCATACTCCACATCTTCTAGATCTCTTTCTTACATCAAACCCTCTTGTTTATAAAACTTCCGTTCTTTCGCCTTTAGGTCTTTCCGACCATTGTCTAATAGAAATCGTTTCTACTGTACCTAATTCCACTGTTGTTCGCAAAACCGATAGAACCTTGTGGTGTTTTAAGACAGCTCGATGGAGTAATTTACGGGATTTCTTTGCAACCTTTCCATGTCGTGAATATTGTTTTAAGACATCCTCTTCTTCGGACATCGCTCTTTCAGTATCTGAACACATCCTCATAGGAATGGAGTTATACATTTTCAAAAAATAGTACCGTATAGGTCATTCACGTTCCCAACCCTGGTTCAGTAAGGCTTGTGCTAATAAATCGGTCGACAGTCATGTAGAATACGTTGATGCTAGAAATATCTGCAAAAGTGAAATCACTAAAACTAAAAAGTTGTTCGAACAACGAAAATGCAATGAACTAGCTACATCTCCTTTAGGCAGTCGTAAATTTTGATATTTAGATAAAACCATTAGTAAAAACTTTGAAACATCTTCATTTCCCCCCCTGACATCTGACGGATCGGTAGTTGCTGATTCTGTAGACAAAGCCAATGTTTTTGTGGATTTGTTTGCATCAAATTCGTCTCTCAATGATTCTGGAAAAGATGTGCCCCTAGTCAACTCTTCTTCATACGCTATGAAACCAATTCATTTACGGTCCAAGCTCGTGGAATCGATCATCAGTAGGCTTGATCTCAATAAGGCGACTGGCCCAGATGGTATCCCTGCTATTGTCTTAAAGAAATGTTCCGCCGAACTAGTACCAGTCCTACCTAAGCTCTATATGATCTCTATGTCTTCTGGGGAATTCCCTTCATCATGGAAATTAGCAAATGTTCAACCTATTCCCAAAAAAGGCGATAAAACCGATCCCTCAAACTACCGACCAATTGCCATCACTTTCATTTGCTCACGTTCCTTAAAACTAACAATCTCCTTAGTGACCACCAATATGGGTTTAGGCAAAGTCGTTCAACAGGTGGTCTTCTTTCATATGTGACCCAAGTTTGGAACAATACAGTAGACCAGTACCGTGAAACAGTTGTAGTGGCTTTAGATATCTCAAAGGCATTTGACCAAGTTTGGCATAAGTGTTTACTTGCCAAACTCACCTCGTTTGGGTTAAATGATACGCTCATCAACTGGGTTTCTAGTTTCCTTGATAAAAGACGAATACGTGTGGTAGTTGATGGCTTTTTTTCAAAAGAAGTTGGCATTAACGCGGGCGTACCACAGGGATCCGTTATAGCGCCTACACTTTTTCTGCTGTACATAAATGACCTTATTTCTTCAACAACTAACCCCATCCATTGCTTTGCTGACGATAGCATTCTTAATTGTAGTTCATCTCAGTCTACTCATGGTGATAATCCACCTTCTATGTCAAATCAAGAAATTAAAGCTGAAATGGCAAATTCAATCAACAAAGACATTGAACGTATTCTCGAATGGGGAAGCAATAATCTAGTTAAATTTAATGCTAACAAAACTCAGTGTTGCCTTGTATCCGCCAAAAAAGATCGATCATTTCCTGTTGTAAGTATGAATGGCTCAGTTCTTAAGTTTTCAGACTCTATTACTCTGTTGGGTATGACTGTATTTTCAAATCTCTCATGGGTTGACCGTCCTCTGCCAGCTACCAAAACAACTGCTTGTAAAATAGGCTTTTTGTACAGATCTAAGCAGTACTTTACCTCTCGACAACTCCTTCTGCTGTATAAGGCCCAAATTCGGCCTCATCTGGAATATAATTCTCACCTCTGGGTTACTACTCCTCAATATGCTCTCGATTAGGCTTATAAATGGTCCGTACCGTCAATTGGGGTGACTTGATACATGTTTGAAATTCAATTGCTTGTAGTTTTGGAATGTATAGACCTAGGAAGTTCATATACCCCTCAAAAGTTTAGTCTCGATCTCTGGCTTATATAGTCAAAGTGCCATAACGTTATAAATTTTAGTTTAGGTTTAGAGTAAAAAAATGTTGGGTCGGGTTGATTTGATACACGTATTTATTTCTTTATAAATATAATTTCACAAGCTTTAAAGGATGACCTGATACACAAAAGTGTTTTTTTTAAAGGTTTAAATTTGAAAAAATACATTAAAAGGTTTATTTATGCAAAACTTATGAAAAATTAACGTGTATTCGAAAAAAAGGGATTAGTTATCCCTTTATACAGTAAAAAAATGTTTTTACAATACAAATATAACTATAAAACATCGAAAGGAAATTTAAAAGTCGTCTTCTTTGTTTTTGTGGCATAGGTAATCGGTACTTCACTTCGAAAGGGTAAACAAAACTTGTGTCTTTAACATCAGACCACGTAAATGTATCTTTCGAAACTTTGTAAGGTCTCAAAATGAAACTTGGACCGCCTTGTTGGCGTCATTGGATGAACCTGCCACACTGAGGACCTGAGCAACAAACCGTTTTACTTGTTTTTTCACAGAACTAACTTGCATATCAATAAGCAAAAAATCTTCTTCTTCAATGTCATTATAATCAACTTCGAATTTACTCCAATCCATCTGGGACACGCTCTGGGAGTTTTCAAATTCTGAAAATATAGGGAGTTCGTCTGACTCATTTTCCAATAAATTACTCTTCTCGGCATCTTCAGTTGAATCGTCGTTTTCATTGAGGGTTTCAGTGACGTCGAAGTCGTTGTTTTCAGAAGCGGAATCTGAATCGGAATCTATATTGACAACAGTTTTTCCAGGTTGCACTCTTAAATTTTTCTTTTTCTGTGAATTTTTCTTAGGTTCGTCATCGCTATATCTTAACTGTCTTAAAATATCAATCAAAGAGTTTTGCATATTGTGTTGATTAGCTTCAGCATCTGTAGTGTCTTTCGGAATTTGATCTAAAACTTTCATCCTATCAATCGGAATTATTCCAGACTTTTTAAATCCAGCTTTAATTATTTCGGCAGTGTTTGTTTCCATTTTGCTTGATAGTTTTTTAAGCATGGATGGAAATCTGTCTTTTGGCACTGTTCCTCTATTGCCCTTTAGTTTCCACTCCATCAATATATTGCGCCATCATCTTTTGAATGGCCTAAAATAGGCAACATCTAGAGGCTGTGTTATGTGAGTTGAATTTTTGGGTAAAAAAATAAACTGGATATCATTATCTTTACATTCAGCAATGACATGAGCGGAAAGGTGCGACGATAAATTGTCTCCAATTAAGGCAAAGCTATCGTAGAAAACCATTCAGCAAAAGTTTTTTGATCTATCCAACCTGATTTGGTATTACCATATCGCGTTCTTTTGGACCTCCATTTGTCCATGTGTCCCATAAATGAGTTGAACGATATATCACGAATGGTGGTAGAAGAGTACCATTTCCAGCACACGCCATCATTACTGATGTAGAAGCTTTAGAAGAATTTAAAACAAATTCTGAATGCTTGCATCCCCTTTTAACGACAACGCGCTTTCTCCCAGGGTCATCAGCCAAGTTGGTCTCATCGTAGTTAATTATTGACCCTGGTTTTACATTTAACAATGAAATCTCTAAATTATCGAAATATTCATTCACAATTTGTGGCGAAACTGCGGAGCGACAGCGTTTGATGTTTTCGGCCATTCTGACTGTTAATCTTTGACCATTTCGGCTTAAGTAACCTTGCATCCAGTCTTCTCCTGGAATATTTTCCTTAAAGACTCCTACCTTTCGTCCTTGTCTGTCTAGGTAAGTTTTTACTATTTGTCTGACTTCATAAGATGTCATAGGGAAGCCCCACTTACTTTCAGTGATTAGTTTATCAGTGAGAAAGGTTTCCTCCTCTACAGAGAGCGCCATTTGTCCCCCATACTTCTTTTGATTTTTCGCTTTTAAACAACGATGGATTTTCATTTTGTCAACACTGTACTTTTCAATGGCTCCCCGTAAACTTAACTTCCCGCTTCTAACATCTTCCAACGCCTTATTCAAATTTTCTACCGAATACGATGCATATCTGCGTGTCCCAGGGCACTTTTTGTATTTTTTTGGCACTTTACACGTGCATCAAGTCACCCCATCCTGGAACCAAACATGCTATTTTATTTGCAAAATTATTAATTTTTATTTTTTACTTTGAAAATTTGTAATATTGCTAACTGATACATAAGCTAACTTACCACCAAATTTCATGAAAATCAAACTTATACAACCGTAGCTACAGATCAAAGTTTACGGACCACCAGAAATACGACGTTGTTTTGTTTTGATTTAAGCCGGTACTGAAGCTCGTGTTTTAGGTTTGTGGCGCCAAAGAGAGTAGGGATCACTCACATATAGTCGCTAGCGACAATCAAGGACAAATGAACTGTTAACGAGGATAGCTCTATATTTTAGACATATTAAGAAAGGGTAATGCGTCAAATCGTATCAAAACACCCCGGTGTATCAAGTCACCCCAATTGACGGCACTTAACTTCTTACATACAGTCCCTTGAGCATAGAAGGATGGTTTCAGTTCTTTCTTTGTATTATGGTTATTACAACGGTTTGATACCATCTCGGGCTATCTTTGCGAGAAACACTCGGTTCGCTCATTGACATCATCAGTATGCAATACAAATCTCCACTTGTCGTACCAAACGGGCGCAATCCACATTTTTCTACACGGCTTCTAAACTCTGGAATGATCTCCCTAGTTCCTGCTTTCCTCTCACCTATGATATGAGAAAATGTAAGGTAGCTGTTCATAGGCATCTACTGTCAACTCATTGTCCCTCTATCCATCCTGCTAAGTGTTCCTGAGTACTTTAGCAGATTTTTGTGCCTTTTGTAATTTGCGTTATTCCTTTACAAAGGTTTTAGTCCGAGAGCGAATTACACTCGGGGGCAAATCGTTCGAGGTCCAATCCTACAGAGATGAATTGTGAGGGGGCGAATTTTCCTAGGTGATTTTTCTAACTTTTCTTATACCATGTGTGTTTAATGATTCTCTTTTCCTACAGCATTTTTTTGAGCTCTTAAGCCAACCAGTAATCACCGGGAGCTAGATCTGGAGAATATGGTGGATAGGAAAGTAGTTTGAATTCTAGTTTGTCCATCGTTTCCAGCGATTTGCAATACAGGGCATTGTCATGGCGAAATATCACTTTTTACTTTCCAACGTACACATATGTAGGTATAGAAGGTTATGCAATCGACTTTTTCAATATCGCAAAATCTACGTATTAACTCATATCTCAACGTTTCACTAAGATCGGCCATGATTGTGTGCGTATGCGTGTGCGTGTGTATGTGTGTATGCGTGTCTGCATGTCTGTGTGCCTACGCGTATGAATGTCTGACTGTCTACGTGTTTACGTGTCTCCGTGTTCCCGTGCCTGTGTTGAGCTCTTACATTTATGTTGTGACACTTTCACCTGTATATGCATATTGTAATACGAACGAGTACAAAATATATAGAGATTTAAGGCGTATCTAAACCTCGTTACATTTGGAAATTATCTGATGCAATTCATAGCTAAATAGACATTTTTTGTGATCCTATACAATGTTGTCGTAGTTGTGTCACCTAAACTAAACTAATTTTAAATCAGCCTTACACTTAATTGTTCACAATAATAATTAACTTTTGTTAGTTAGTGACACCAGGCCACAATAACCCACTCACAAAAATTCAATGTACTCCCGCCAACACATGTTTTAAAAAGAAATCTAATAAAAGTAAATTTTATTCATAATTATTATAAGATAATAATTAAAATATAATAAACAATAAAAAATAATTGGTTTACAATTTTGAAAGTTGGCATGAAGAATAAACACAGTTGATAATATGCACAATAATTCAGATACTGTGTATGGTTACGCATTCTGCTTGACCGATACACACTGTATCTATATAACATGGAATAGGACACTTCATATATTTTTTGATTCCATATACTCGAAAACAAGATATGGAGAATATCACGCCTTAAAAATTTATATTCCTCTTGTAAAATTTGATTATTAAGAAAATTGTTAACATAAGCCCACCAGTATGACTTAGCTTTCTTTGTATTCAGAGGCGATAACACCACGACAAGACCACCGCCCGACCGACTTCGTCATTGTTTAGACTCATCAGGAGGGGGTAGATCTGTCATGGTACATCTCGACTCGGAACGTATATAAAATGGTCACAAAAGATGTTGGTATGTGTGAGTTAAGAGTAGCTCCATCTGTATCCCTTCAGTGGGACCTCTCAAACTGGTATATACCTATAGTACACAAAAAAGAGAATTGTATTCTCAAGAAAATGTATTTCTCAAAAAGAAAGCGTGATAAAGTTTGATTATTAACAGAATTGTTAACATAATCCCACCAGTATGACTTAGCTTTCTTTGTGTTCGTCATTGTTGTGACTCATCAGGAGCGGGTAAATCTGTCATGGCATAACGGTTAGCGGTACTTATCATCGGTATAGGCGGGATCTATCCCTTATACCTTCGTCTTATTGATTTTTTGCGGTATATGGATTATACCTGTGGTTTTGGTTCCGGGTGATGTTCCTTTGTGGACAGCTTCGGGTCATACTACCCTTCATGTTGGGTCAGGTGGGCCGCTGTGTGGACTGCGGCGTTAGTTTCCATTCTATGGTACTTTAGTTAGGTTTTTCGGCGCATAGGGCCTTTACGATTCTCATCGCCATCGCGCAGTCGTCGTCTTCGTCGGAGATTTTTGTATTCGCCTTGTTTGCGGTGATTTGCGCGTAGGAGGTGCCTTCCATTCTTCGTGTTGGTGGCCTCGTGTCGGTTTTTCGTGTTTCCGTATTTTTTTGGTATTTAGTATGTGCGGGGCAGCCTCTATAATTTGCTGTATGCGCACCGTTGCAGTTACAGCAGGTTGGTGCTCCGTTATCACGAGTGAGGGAGCAGTCACGTGTGTGGTGTGGTTTAGCGCACTTGACAGGGTTACGTGGCAGCCGCTGGTGGAGTAACCATACCGTTGGTAATTATGACATTGCCCCGTGCCATTTTTCTTATGCAGTGACTAAATTTTAACCCTCAGGTAGCCGATTGTCGTATTGTTGTAAATTTCACTAGCAATTTCGTTCCGCTCCCGATGCAGTGGGGGCATGGAGGTTTTTCCACGTTCCGGGCCTGCGTGCATCGTTGTGATTTTTTTAATCACGTACCCACGTCTTGTAGGTATTTTTCTATGGTTTGCGCCGTGCGGTCGTCTTTCAGGATCCCCTTAATAACTACCTCTAAGTGTTTGGCAGCTTCTAGTATGGACGTATTGAATTGAAGGTTTTCTTAGCCGAATGCTTTTGTTGCGGATCTGTATTCTTCTGTATTCCTTATGGTGAATGATGGAGCAGCTATGCTGAACTTCGCCTTGTGATTCCAATATGTTCGAATTTAATTTAATTTAATCCTCTAATATTATTACTATTATTAAAAGTTATGTTTTTTTATGTTTTTCTGCTTGTATTTTAAAAGTTAAGTATTGGAATAAAGACAATTATTATTATTATTATTAAAATTGTGTAATTTTTGTTCCGGAGAAGAAGACTGTTAAATTACACAAAACACCTTACTCATTATTCTTTTTCCATAATTTTGTCTCAATAAATTTTATTATTTGAAACTACCGTTTACAGTACATGCATTATTATATTTAGATCTATGAGTAAGGTTTCCAGTTGTGCCACTGAAGTAAATTCTGAAATTAGCTTTAGAAAGCAAAAATACTTAAAAAGAAATATGGAAGTCTGTTAATATTGTACATATTAAATTAATTATATATTAAATATTTCCCGTAATTATTAAAATTAATATTGTGTTCGTAATTTTCACATAGTAAAAATAATTTACGCTTAAAAAAGTGAATCAAGTTAACTCTGTGATAATATTTACTGTTTATCATTCATATGTTCAATGTTCGAGTTTACTTAAACATATTTCCAAAGTATAATACGGATATTACAAAATACATTAAATTTAGATAGGAAAGTTGTCTTCAAAGGACTTTAATTGAAAAAAAAACTTTGGTTTAACTTACATATTAGCTTTATTGATAATGTATAAGATGAGAAAAGTTAATTAATGTTTATTATAACAACCATGTTAAAAACCAAATAAGCATTTTCGATGTGTTCATAAGCGATCAAAAAATCTATGATTTCCAAAATTTGTTAGTTAACAAAAGGTTTTCAAATTAAACATATTTACATCATTGATACAATATCGATTTTGATTTCCTGGAAAATTTGTGATTGAAACAAGAACAGGATTTGATTAGCTCTTGATACCTAGCGTATCCTAAAAACCATAGTACAGCTTCCGCATGAGAACAAGTACCTAAAGTTCTGGCACCAGTCTTGCAGGTGCAGTAAGTACCTAATATTGGGTTAGGTTCTTCTTCCTCACTATTCGGCACAAATGCAATCCGCAACTGGTAACGAGTAGCATTTCTGAGGCGAGAATATATCCTTACCCGTATAAAACCGGGTTCGTAGTTTTCATCAAATTGATATTGAACCTGGCGGTCCTCTATTTCATTATCCTGTATATAAGGAGGAGCAAGCTTTAATTGAAAAATACCTACAGTTAACTCTTTAAGATAGTAATGTGACAAACGTGGGAATGAGAGAACGATAATTTCATTTAAATCAACCCATCTGCACTTTCTAGCGCGTAAGTTTTCCTCCTCAACCCTGGCTTGAGCAACATTTGGCTCTTGAACTTTTTGAAGAATATTTTCAGCTAGTTCAATAGTAGCATCTTGCATTAAAATGGGTGGAAAATATTTATTTATAATTGCTCCAGCAATTTTAAGAAAATCAGCAATATTACAAATGTGGGGTGTTTTTATCTTAAAGCTAAAAAATTTAAAAATTGATTTTAAGTGCCCATTGCGTGCTTCTACGATCCACCTGGTTTTCGTAACGAGACGACTATCATTAGCCTCTTCTGTGGATAACTGTAGCTGGCCTCTGGGCAAAAAGGCTGGCATTTTAAAATTAATACCTAATTTATTTAAAGCTGGAATAGCATCCAAGTACTCGCGGTCGAGAATGAAAATATCTCCTTCATTAAACCATTCACGCATTCCATTCACATCTCTATTAAATTCACTTCACAAAGTATGTTAGCATCGTTGTTTTCAGAATTTGAGAAATATGGCCCTTGAATGTCTAGAATAAATCCGCTCGGGGCAACAAGCAGAGATGGCTTGATAAGATGTTTACCATTATAAGTACAATAGGACTGTCGCAACACTTTAAAACAAGAACTTTTCTCTATTTCTAGATAAGTACAGTCATTATACACTATAGCTTGAGGCCGATCCAGGTTTTGATTATACAGACGATTTGCAAAAGGAGTTACATGATTTTCGATGTAGCTGTCTCTTGTTGTAGCAGTAAATCCAATATTTTGTGGTACAAATCTTGCAGAAAGAGATTGTCTAACTAGAGATATAGCTAAACTGGTTTGTTGTCTTGTGGAATAATTAAAAATAACCGCTAAAAAACTGTGCTACAAAGGTCAACTTATGCTGCATTTGTAACGATGGGAATGATATACATAAAATATCCATGAAAGGTAGAATTAATATTATTGTTGAGAAAGATATATACGTACCAGAAAATACGTACTGCTGTAATATTCATTTGGATGAGAATGGTAATCTGTTTGAGTTTCTGTTTACGATATGTAATCATTAGGTAATGAGATTTATATTTTTACAAGCATTACGTAAGGAAATTAAGAAAAAAGCTACCACACGGCTTACGAAGACGAAAATAACTTCACAGATTCTCAATTTAAAGCAGTTTCTCATAAGACCTCGTCGTAACTTGCACAGGAATGCTAAGAGATCTTTTTTAATTACATATCCCAAAGAATTTCCTATTCTAACGGGGTCACAAAAGTCCAAAAGATTATTAAATTGATCTTTGGTGATAGGAGAAACTGCTTTAAATTGAGAATCTGTGAAGTTATTTTCGTCTTCGTAAGACGTGTGGTAGCTTTTTTTCTTAATTTCCTTACGTAATGCTTGTAAAAAAATATAAATCTCATTACCTGCTAATAATGACCGATTTACATATCGCAACCCAGGAGCAGAAACTCAAACAGATTACCATTCTCATCCAAATGAATATTACAGCAGTACGTATTTTCTGGCACTCTCAACAAAAATATTAATTCTACCTTTCATGGATATTTTATGTATATCATTCCCATCGTTACAAATGCAGCATAAGTGAGTTGACCTTTGTAGCACATTTAATCGCAAACAATTTGGGTTATTGTCTATTGCTTGAATTTCCCTTACAATAGAAATATTGCAAACATTTGTATTCTATTATGACCCGCTCTGGTAGATTTGCTACGCGGCGACGTGCAATCACAATTTCCTGCTTTCTTGCATTTACCTCACTACTTATTTTCACCATAACCCCAGGAACTAAAGCATTTCCACAAGCAAAACATGGAATTCAATTCATTTTTCACATAAACTCTTCAATGATTTTAATTCAAAAAATAGATTTGCAACTAAGCATCAACAATATCACTTAATTAGTGGATTAATTTTTGACGTTTCATAGTCACCTACTATATTGTTGTTATTTTATAAGTTTGGGAATAGAAAAACATAATATTTGTAGTATGAAAAACGGAAAGAAAAGTGCAAAATCAGAAAAAAATCTGGTTGAACGAATAAAAACAGAAGAAAAAGCGCAATACCACATTACGGTTTTGTTCTAAACGAATAAGTAAATACTAAATATAACTTTATTAGAAAATAGTGAGCATAATAAATGAAGCACACCTAACCTTTCTATCTGTCAATCTCCAAAAGCTTTGTATTTCGCAACGACATCCAATTGCAAGGGTTTTTTTATGTTAACGGTTTTTTCCGTACCTATATGAAGTTTAAGATATCGCTTTGGTCCTTTGTACTTGGACACCCAGTATCAGTATAAACACATCGTGACTATTATGTAGGTATATACAGTTAGCAAATAGTTTATTTTAATATAGACATTTCAATTAAGTTATCAGAAAATTAACTAGGAAGTATAATAATACTCAATTAAATCTATTAAAGAAATGAAACACTCTGTATAACGGACGTCTAGGGAACTTAACTTGCAATAATAATTTAAATGGACATATATATGTGTTAACTTCCATTCACCAAAATATCAAAACAATACCACCGTATAATTCTTTTCAGATACATATATTTGGTCTCACCCTGTATATCAGGTGTATGTACAAAAATAATGAAAGTAAAGAACAGGTTGTAACCAGTAGCACAAAAAAATAACATTCCACCAAGTTTTGCGGTAATATTGGCAAAAATGTCCATTTTATGATATATTGAAGGTATCAAATAGTGATATTGCAGACCCTGTATATCAAAAACTGTTGAGCTTTGAGCTTTCGGGCAATGAAAACATTTGATCAATTGGTCAAGTTCTAGAACATATCAAAATTTGGTTAAATTCTGACCGAAAGGTATTTTACATTTAAAACGTGCCCCCTCCTTTGTAATACATAAAACAAAATTATAATAATCATAAATTAAACAGAAGGATGAAAATGTAAACTTTCACCATTATCACACATAATAAAATACTTATCTTTTTTGGGTTTTTTAATAGTGTATTTTAAATTATACAATCTAAACGTTTTGAAAACACTTACAGTTATCTTCGTCAGTAGTAATATCTGTTAAAATTGTTAAAGATGTAAAAAATTTTGTCAAAGTTGAAAAATTAAAATATTAAACATCACCCTGCTATCAACATAACAGTTTGAGAAACGTATAAAGCCAACTATAAAATCAAATTTTCGTAAATAATAACTAGGTAATTAAAAATTAAATATTGTTAAACTGTCTTAAAGATGACAAATCAGAACACTCTCTAACGGCGAAACCTAACAATGAAAAATGTCAGCCAAAAACACATTTAACAAAATGTAATCAAGTTATGATGCAAGTGTAAAGTTGTGAAAAGCATTTGCTTCAAGGTCTAGGAAAAACACAGCAAAAAACCTAGACGTACCAAAAGTCAAAATTAAAATCAAAATTAAGACATATCATTATGCCTTTTTTAATTATAAGATTCCAAAGCCTATTTAAACGGAGATTTTGTTCTTGTCTATTAAAATTATTAGGGTGTTTATATATTTCAATAGCTTGACGTTGTAAACGAACATAATAATGAGTTTGTCTTGACAATATTTCCATATTGTCAAATTGAATGTCATGATTTAAATTATTCCACGAATGGTCAGCCACAGCAGACTTCTCTGGTTGACCTAATCTCCAAAATCGCATATGTTCTTTACATCTTGTATCAAAGCTACGTTTTGTGGTTCCGATGTATACCTTTGCACATGAACAAGATAACTTATACACTCCGGAAGATTATAAAGGGTTTGACATATCTTAAGGTGATATTAAATGTTCTTTAATTTTTCTTGTAGATTTAAAAACAGTCCTAATGCCATATTTAATTAGGAGTATTTCAATGCCAACATTAAGAACTGGTTTTTCTTTAAGGTTACGTCTAGAAGGTGTAATAACATTATTAATATCTGTAACTGAACATACATTATCTTGTAAGGATTTTGTTAAATATTTATATTCATCCTTCAAAAATTGAGGGTCACAAATTCGTTTTGCTCGATCTACTAAAGATTTAGTTACACCAATTTTTTGACGTGGCTGTATTCTCTGTATTCTGTTAAGTAGTACTTTTACGCCGCTTCTCATGGTGCCTGTTGCTTTTGGGCGTATTCCGCGTAGATAAATATACAAAGGGGTAGGTACAGTATGTTAGGGGAAAGAAGGATGATTGTCACACATCACACCACCGAAAAAAATAATGTAGTATAAGAAAACCACATCAAATTTATTTAAAAACGTAAAACACAATTCAAAAACATTAAATTAACAAAACCAAACTTTTTTACACTAATTTAGTCACCAGTATCATCCTAAGGTACACCACTGCTGTTAGATAAATTCTGGTAATATGCGTTTGCACCAGCATCTTAAGATGTTGAAGGTTTTTATACTCCCTCGCGGATATAGGAACTCTTTGGCTGTATCTTAAATTAGGCAGTTCAAACCAGTCCACTGAAGATTTCCGTTTGCGTTTAAGATGTACAACAACAGAAGAGGTGTAGAGTCCATTGTATGTGTCTCTGTGTTGAATCATTCTGGGTATACCTAGAGATATCGTCAGTTCTTTGATCGGTATGCTTTCAAACGGACACTTCTTTAAAAAAAAGTGATATAAAATTCCTTGGTCTTCGCAACGTATTACCTGAAATGGACTAAGATTCACTTTTGCTGAAGTAATTTGTTCATTCCAGCCAGAAATGAGTTCTGTACAAGCTTTTTGATTGATCGGACCCATGTTACGATCACATCCCATGTAACTATGGCCACGTGGGAATGTCATTTTAATGCGTTTTAAACGTTTGGTTGTATGTACGACGAAATGTATCAGGCGAAATAGTGTATAACTTTGTTTCGTCCGCAACATGAATCGCATAAGATTTCTAATTCTTTTACAGCACCGTTCAAATGGTTAAAAATGTAATCAAACAGCGTGGACGCCATTTCATCGGATCCCTTTTTTCCAGCTGTTTCTGTACAAGTATAAGACGAGCGGTTAGTTTGCGTTTATAAAATGCATCTGCTTTTAAGAGATGCAGCTTGTGTTCCCTATCCAAACGCGAAACAGCATCTTTTTGTAAGGGGTCTTTGTCCAGGATGGACTTTTGTGGTTTATATTTGTAACAAAAATAGTTTGGTAAGTTTCATAGGAAACTTGTTTTTAGGGTAAACTTCCATAAACATACTGCGCATCCTCTTAACATTCAATTCTTTTGGTAAATAGAGCCTTTCTCAATCACAAACACTGTAATGAGCTTTCCTTCCTTTAAAGGATATAACGTTTTCGTAGACTGCATTTTTTGTATCCTCTTTAAGTTTATGACGGTGGTTAGAATGTCGACCACGTTTGTCTGGTTCAACGTATCTAACAGCGAGTAATTGAAGCTGGTTGTTTTGAAGATGTTTCGCTGAAATGCCGTATAAATCAAGCATTGCTTTGTAGCACATTGGAACCTCAACTGCGGTAGTATTGCGTTCAACTCGAACTCCGTATCTATACGAAAATGAATTATACGGAACGTCTTCGTCATTCGCTTGTCTGCTTCGATGTCTTTTTACAGAATTATGTTTAATTAAACCCCATAAGTACAGGTTCTGCTCATCGTGTGTTTTATGAGTATTACCCCACCTATTGTGTTAATATTTTAATTTCACTTATTGTGTTTGGGACATTATGATCCGGGAGCCTATATTTTTTGTTTTATTGTCGTTAAATCGATATAACAGTAAATAATAAAATACTGACTTCCCTAAAAATTGCAACACCTAGAATTTATTGAACGATTTTATTGAAATTTTCGTCAACGTTGTCTTTCATTAGAACAAACAAACGATTAAAATTTGAAAACAAAAGAACAAAAACTAAAAATGTTTTTTTTCAATAATGAGTTGCTCCGCCACGATTTGTATTGCACTCATTTAGACGGCGTGGTATGCTATCAATCAAGTGATCTATAGCTGCCTGTGGTATATCAACCCAAGCTTCTTGAATCCGTAACCGGAGATCGTATATGTTATCTGCAATCATTTGCAATCGATCGAGTTGTTGAAAATCTGTTTCTTGTGGCCAAAAGTCTTAAGCAAGGTTCTTCATGATATGTAGTCCTGCGTGGACATCCAGATCCAGGGCGACGTTCTTACACCCCTTCCTCGGACCATTTGAAACAATAACGTTGTAACATTTCAGTTTACACGACGAACAATTTCTCTTAGCGAAAGTCCGGCCTCTCTCATGCCAATAATACAGCCACGTTCAAAATCAGTCAATGGAGAAAAACGTTGCTGTTGACGTACTCTTGGCATTGTTCTCAAGTTCAGAACGAAATTGTGAACAAACAATTTGCAAAATTGGTAGTTAATTACAGACTGATTGGTTTATTTCTTCAAATTTATTGTTACTAAGTGCAAAGGAAAAAACAAAAAAAAACTACCAGCTAGATTTTATTCAAATTTTAATCGTTTGTTTGTTCTAATGAAAGACATCGTTGACGAAAATTTCAATAAAATCGTTCAATAAATTCTAGGTGTTGCAATTTTTATTGAAGTCAGAATAAGATGTAGTATTTATTATTTATTACATTTTATTACATTATTTTACTTTTATTACATATTATTATAAATGTAAAATGTAAAGAACATCTGAAAAACTTAGTAGTTAGGTATATACATTTATTTGTTACAGTCATGACAGTGGTAATATACGTGAGCTTTACATAGGCATTTTGAGCAATTACAACGTATTATATTAGTTTTATTATCATTTGAAGAGGGACAAAAATTACATCTTTCACGCTTGGTTGTGGTTGACTGCTCCCTTACTTCAGCATTACTGGTTGAAGAACGTGACTTTATAACCTTTTCAGTTGCAGGAATACTTCGAAGGAGACGTTTTCTTTCTTGCAATAATGGAGTGATCGAGGAATTACCCAGTTCTGCAAGAAATAGTCACCGTTTTGTAGGTTTTCCAGCATTCCAGGTTGGAGTTACTTCGCACCACAGAACATAAGCGTTCTAAGCTGAAACGTCCATGATATTGTAAAAGATAGTCATTGGCCATCTTTTGGGTTCGCGTCTGCATGTGTATGTTATTATTAACTTGTCTAACATGTCTACAGCACCTTTAGTTTTGGTTGTAATATAAGAAGTACGCTGATTTTATATCAATTATTCACGACGTATCATACCTTGTTGGCCCAGGAATCGACGAAATAATATTTGCTGCTGATAATTTTCTCCATTGATGTGTCTTATCATTCCATACTATATTGATATCTTTTGAAGTTACGTGATTATCCGTATTAGATTCATTTGAAATCGTAGCATCCACTTTATAATCCGATTCGCTATTATATATCTCGGTTTCGAATAAATGGTCTTCTTCTTCAGAAGCATTAGAATCACTATCAGAAACACAAAAGCTTCTCAAGTTCACTATCCGTAAGCACTCTCTCACTACACATTTTCAATAATAAATTTCAATTGGTAGGTATCTCTTATTAGGGTATAGAATCAAGTTTGATATTTACTACGAAACTAATACACAGATGCTCACTGGCTGCATTTATACGCGGAGCCACAGTCTCAACAAGAATAAACTTGTTTACCGGTACGCAAATAACGCATGCAATATGCGCAATAATGTGGCAATATTATGTAAGTTATTTATATTTATCAAAATCAAACAAAACCAATAAAATACTTTCGTATATGATAATAATCTGCTTCTCGTTCTACTAATTTGAACCACACAAACCATCGGGTTATATAGACCCAAATACAGTGGGTGTAACAAATGCATTAAAAAAAATTAATTACAATTTCCTAATATCAATCTAGGTACACAGTTATTAGAGCAATGAAGTAAAAGCAACGAAATATTTAAACAAATTAACGAAATATTCGCGTCATATTGACTCGAACACAACAGGAGAGTTAAAGCGTTTTATGATGACTGTCCTTCCTTCAGCTACAATGCTTTGAAAGCACTTAAACCTAGTACTCCCACAACTAGCACCAGTTTCGTGAGTAAATTCAGTTTGTAGGATAGATCACTTACAAGAACATGTTTACCAAGTTTTTTCACACACAGTTTGTTATGGTCCTCATCATTTTAGAATTTAACACTGAATACACACGCGCGCACACACTCACAAGCGCACGCGCGCAACCACGCATGCACACACCCACGCGCACACCCACGCACATACACACGCACAGACACGCACATACACTACACTACGCTACACTACACTACACTACACTACTCTACACTACACTACACAACACTACACTACACTACACTACTCTACACTACACTACACCACACCACACCACACCTCATGATACGATACGACAGGATAAGGCACGACACGACATGACGCGACACTCACTACAATACACCACACTACACTACACTATACTACACTACACTACGCTACACTACACTACATTACACTGCACCACACCACACCTCACTACACGACAAGACACGACACTACACTACACTACACTAAATTACACTACACTACACTATACTACACTACACTGCACTACACTACACTACACAATAACAGCATGGAGATACAACTGCATCAGAATTGATCATGAGACTAACAAAATAATGCATCATGGTATTTATACAGCACTATTTTACATGCTAGTATAGACTTGCAACACGGGATACTCATCCTCCTTCTCCTGACCACAAGGACATTAATATTTATTTCCTGTACAATAGATCTTTTTTATAGCGCTTGTGACTCTCACCGATTTTATTCTGTACGTGGTATTCATCGAAAAGTAACGGCCTTCAACTATATTATTACGTAGTTACCTCAAAAACGGTGATTTGTGGAAATTCATCATTTTTCCCCTATGCCCTTCATTTATTTTCATTAAGACTGAGTTTATCTGGAAAAATGTTGACTGATGTTGTAAAAATACTGTTTTAAAGGATAAAACAGTGTAAGCCACAATAAAGTTGAATTAGACAATTTTACAACGCTGCAGTGTATGAATGTCACTATTTAACATATAATTTCAATATCTAAGGAAAAACGTAGCAAAGGGATCCTGTAATCTTCACAATCCTTTAGTAATTTTCGTTTAATTTTACAAACACTCAGTAACGTTTAAAGTTTTGATAGGGAAACTAACATTATATACATAGGACTGATTGTCCTCATGTAAAATTCATGCTATAACTTTATGCTATACGATTACAGAATTTCATTATTGGAACTTCAAATACTTACGTTGAAACATTTCTTAGCTTAAGCACTAGAAATTAAGAGATTAATTATTGATTTATAAATTAATTAAAAAATGTTTGTTTAAAACAATTCAATTTCAAGCTCTCGCGATAACAAATAAATTTTAAATTGATTTTGTGGCCTTAAAATTTATGTAAATAAGAAATGCAAATGTCAGTTTATAGACAACCTAAGAGTAAAAGAAAAAATCGTTATCAGTAAATTAATAAAGCATACTGATTTGGAATTTTATATTTATCAGAGTAAAGTCTTATAAGCAAAGTGTAAAAACACTTTGATTAGTCCAAATTTTAATATACTTATAGTTTTTGAATTAAAAATAATTTATGTTACGTTCAACAATTTACATTAATATTCACCATCAAGCTTTCAAAAGTGAATATAATTATTTCATTCTATTTATTCAGGGCTGCTTACGTAGGTGATCGCAACTACTAATACTTCCAAAGGTATTCAAAATGACAGCATATCTTAGAAATATGCTTAAGTTAATTTAGGTTAACTTAAATACTGGAACTTAAAAGTTTTTAACTAAAATATTTCCATTAAACTGTTATATGCACAATATGCGGTCGTAGCAAAAGTAGAAAAAGGGACGCAGTAACAATACATAGGGATTTAGCCGGAAGCTCAGTCAGTCGGTTAGGCACTTGGATGCGTGGGCATGTGGCTGGCGTAGAAATACACGAAGGTTAAGAGGGCACCACTACAGTTAAAATAATATTGGACAACGTCCAGAAAGGTGGTAGGTCTGGCTAGGAATTATGATCCTAGTCCACAGGATTAAAAAGCCAACTAGTGATAGTTTAACACAACTTGGTTTAATTCTAAAAAAATATAACTTTGTGTTGTAATATCCTATATACGAGTAGTAATTTTTGCGAAAATATTTTCTAATTGTAACCCGAAAGATCCCACACAATCCTGCAATAAATAATGTTGAAAACGATATTGTATACACTCATAAAGCTTGGTCCACGCACTATTAGCGGACCCTGTATATATCACAAACAAGAACGCAGCATTTCATTACACAATAATGAATAATAACACAATCGTTATCGTAAATTCGGATAGCTATAACGTTTACGGACGAAACTTAGAGAATTAATTTAGGCGAAACTAAATACGTATCGAACGTTGTAGTAGAAATACACTTACCTTGCTGAGCACTATTGACCCTATAATATAAACTGACAAACAAATAAAAAAAATTGAATATACATTACCCAAAATTAAAGTTATTTTGCATTGTTCGACATCCAGCGTTGACCCTAGAAAGCTTAAACCCAACACAATCTCAAAATTAATTACATAAAATCAAACCGAAGTTCTAGTAAGAGCTCTCCTTAAAACTGGGGCTTCTGTTTTAAATCAAACGAAAAAATCAGTTAACCCAAAATTAATAATCAAATTTATGTCACTAGATATCTACTATTGCGTCTTTCTTAACCACAACAACATAAATTTAATTTTAAATTAATAGTGCAAGAAAAATATATAACAGAGATTGCTACTATTTCTATAAGCCTATATAGCAAAAGCGTAATTTAGAATTATTACAATTTCCAAGGAACTTAAAGTAAATATGTTTCACCATGTGGGTGAGGGTCGAAATAGTTAGAAACAAAGAAACTTATACAGATTCCTTGTTATGGTAGCGTTTGTTGCCACGTACGTTTATAGCGTAAATAAATATACTAAGAAGTGGGGTACAAAACACGCATAACTAGTGAAGCACTCCGCATAACAGCAGTCTAGTTAAGTAAGTGTTAACGTTCAAATTTGCAAACAGCTGATCACTACAAAGCTGTAGCTATACAGGTATAACAGCTATTTAAACACTACAATTTTGTACAAACCCAAAGTTATTACACATGAAATGTGTGTGTGTGTGTGTGTGTGTGTGTGTGTGTGTGTGTGTGTGTGTGTGTGTGTGTGTGTGTGTGTGTGTGTGTGTGTGTGTGTGTGTGTGTGTGTGTGTGTGTGTGTGTGTGTGGGTGTTTGGGTGTGTGGGTTTGTGGGTGTATGGGTGCGTGGATATGTCGGTGAGTGGGTGTGTCGGTGTGTCAGTGTGCCGGTGTGTCGCTGTGTCGGTGTGTGGATGTGTTGGTGTGTGGATGCGTGGGTGTGTTGGTGTGTGGGTGTGTCGGTGTGTCAGTGTGTCGGTGTGTCGGAGTGTGAGTGTGTGGGTGAGTGGGTGTGTGGATGTGTGGGTGTGTGGGTGTGTGGGTGTGTGGGTGTTTGGGTGTGAGGGTGTGTGAATGTGTGAATGTGTGGGTGTGTGGGTGTGTGGTGTGTGGGTGTGTGAGGTTGTGGGTGTGTGGGTGTGTCGGTGTCAGTGTGTTGGTATCTCGGTGTGTAGGTGTGTTGGTGTGTGTGTGGGTGTGTGTGGTGTGTGGTGTGTGGTGTGTGGTGTGTGTGGGTATGTGGGTGTGTAGCTGTGGGTGTGTGGGTATGTGGCTGGCGTGTGTTGTGGGTGTGTGTGTGGATGTGTGCGTGCGTGCGTGGTGTGGTGCGTGTGCGATGCGTGCGTGCGTGCGTGCGTGCGTGCGTGTATGTGTTTGTGTGTATGTTAGTATCTACGATAACTCCGGAACGAAAATACCTACGTACTTAAAATTTTGTATTTAAGCTTTTTTTCATTTGGCTTACAGCTGATTAGATTTTCAGCGTCGGAGAGGGGGTTTATTAGGGGTAGTTTTTGGTTTTTATCAAATATTTCTAAAATACCTGCATATTTGAAAGATATAAAGATACCTGAATATAGACCTTAAACATATTGATTAATTATGATCTATGCAGTTATTTGATATGACGCGTAATTTAGCGGCAAGAAATTTCCTTAGGGAGAATTTATGTTCAAATTTCTTCTCTGTCTGAATAACGTTTCATTTTATAGGAAAAATAGTAGACGTATTTTTGAGGAAAATTTAATTTTACATAAATTTCCATTATAAAGTTTTTTAATGCAATGTGTAAGTGCGATATGAAGTTTTAAACGTCATTCTGACGTAGATTACTGTTTTTATTTTTACAGTGTTGCCTATTTTCGATGTAAACGTATAAAAAAAAGCTTACATAAAACTATTTGAATTAAAATTATTTCATCTTTTAATTTAAGTTAGCATCAAAATGTCCATTAACCTCTACCTCTCATTAAGCTTTAAACGTCTGCTTGACCTAGATTATTGTTTTTTCGTTTACAATGTTGCCATTTTTGTAATGAGCTTCTTATAAAGGATGTTGCATAGTTATCCTAAAAAAATGTTATTAAGAGTATTTATTTTCTCTTAAGTTCCCTTTTGTATGTTGGAAGGTCGAGTGGTGTTCAACACCAGATATTTAAAATGTCGTTAGTTATGTGGAGTGCATAACTGGCATTTTCTTTTAAATAGACTTAATAGCGTTTGCTGTATAAATAGATTTAACTTTACTAAAAGCAGCATGCACTCATTTTTGGAGTTCTCGAATGTTTCTTCCGTTCTTCTTCCAAAATATCGATATATTCTACACGAAATATAGAGTAAATAAAAGTAATAAAAAAACACATATTTTTCGTTTGTTCTAAAACCAATTTTAAACTTACCAATTATTCTCTTATACACGTGTATAAACGAAGGTGAATAGGAAGGTTAATCTTGAACTATATCGATGCCTAAATATTTATTTATTTTTTCATGTAGAGTTAATGTAGGTAGTAAAATGTTTTAATATTAAAAGCTAAGCGCACCTTACTGAAAAGCAGTGTTGGGTAGGATCTAGATCAAAGTGATCTAGATCCACTAAACGGATCTATGATCTGGATCTAGATACTTTGCTCTGCTAGGATCTAGTATCTGGATCTAGATCACATTTTAACAGATCTTTAGTACTTGAATCCAAAGATCCATTAGAATATTTTAAAATGTATTTTAAGGGTATTTTGTGAAATTTTTAACTGACTTGAGGCAACAGAGCTTTATATTTAAAAAATACATTATGCTCCGTTACGACCGTTACATCCGTACCCCACAGAGATACATACACATTTACACAATTACCTACTGCCTGAGGCATGTTAAATTCCGAAATAACCAATAATAAAACTATTCATTTCCTTTGTTAACATTTCCGTCGGTTGTTTTTGTTTCCCAAAGCTACAAAGGCAGGTAATGACAGCTAAGTGCTAATCTAATGACTTAATGAGTAATGACAATGGGGTCATCCATCCATTAAAGTAGGTACTTAAGTTAAGTGGAACTGGAATTCCCTGTTGCTAATTTAATCGAACAAAAGGGGGTATAGAAAAACAACAATCTTGTCTTCAGTTCTTAAGAATACGACTTTAAGTAAAGCACATTTGTTAATTGTTAGTTAGATCAACAATGAGTAACGAAGTTGAATTAATGGAAGTTCCGCCAATCTTAAGCGGTAAATTTTATAAAATTTTATCAAAATGTGACAACAGGATAGTGACCCAGTGTCTAAATTGTCCAGCACAAATACAAGGTCATGTGACTTCAACAGGAAATGTTATTCGGCATATGAAGGTATGTATTAATATAGTTTTTGGCAGAATTTTAGTATCATTTATTGGATTCTTACGAAATACATCATCTGATTTATCAAAACGTGATTTGTAGACTGGCTCTTTCTTATTAAATTCTATATGAATTACGTAAAGTATTTTTTGTTGCAAAATACTTAGTTTCTCGTGTGTAAAAGAACGTTTACAAAAGCTTGAGATTTATTTCTTAAAGTCCCTAATGCATCAAAAACTTTTTAAATGTTTATGATACCTGTATTCATAAAAGATGGGATTCAGTCGCTTTCAAAATTGGTGTTATCTAAATTTTGACTGAAACTTGAAGTGACTTCAATCTGAATTTTATAAATTAACATACACTTTCTCCTTTTTTCTAGAGAAAGCATCCAGTAACATTTAGCAAATTCGATGCAGAAAAGACAGCAAAAAAAAGTAAAACCGAAATTTTATCAATGAAGAATTTCAACAAGACTAACATTTTTCAACGATCTACCAGTTCTACCACAAAGAACTCGGTTAACAAACTCGTCTTAGATTACATAATTGAAGAGATGAGGCCTATTTGTACAGTCGAAAACCCGCATTTATTAGGTTAGTAGAAGGACTTTCTGGCAAAAACCTTGTGACCGAAAAACGCTCAAGAGTAAATTAGAAGAAGAGAAATCAGCAGTTATTGGTGCTGTAATAGAAGAATTAAATAAAACCAAATACGTCTGTACAACTGCAGATGTTTGGAGCACCAATAACAAAAGTTATCTTGGTATGACTGCACACTTTATCGATAGTAATAGCTTCCAACGTAAATCTTTTGCATTAAGCTGTAGGCGCATTTAAATTTGCACACATTTGACAGAATTGCGGAATTAATAAGTGAAATTCATAACGAATACAAATTAAATCTCGATAAAATTTCAGGAACGGTAACAGATAACGCAAGCAACTTTAATAAAGCTTTTAACGTATTTACTGCTTCTATATGTAATAAGAGCAGCGATAGCGAATTAACAGAGTTGCAAAATCAAAATGATGTAGATGTTGAATCATTACCTGCTTTTGATACTGACAGTACTTACGTGCTTTTGCCCGAACATTTTAAGTGTTGTTCGCATACACTCAAATTGAAAGTTCCTTGTCCTACTCGTTGGAATTCCATGTATGACGCATGTGTAATTAATATTGAAGCAAAATTAAGTGATGTTTGTAAGTTATTAACATTAGACGTGTTCCAACTGTCAGATTTTGTGTTTTTAAACGAATATATTTCTGTTACAAAACCTATAGCCGTTGCAATAGATATTTTACAAGATGAAAAAACTTGTCAGTTAGGTACTGTTTTGCCAACACTTTTCAAAATTAAAGCTAGCTTAGAAGCAATGACAAAACTGACATTTTGTTCTAAATTAAGAGAATGTTTATTGAACGGCTTTACAAGACGTTTCTCTAATATAATGGATATTAAAAATTCTAGTAGTCGACCATACCTGTTATCCACAATTTCTAACCCAAAATTTAAATTATGGTGGTTAAAATTACCCCTTTAAAATGAAACAGCATTCTGTCAAACGAAATTATTGTGTGAACTTAACAATTCCGGATTTCAAGAAAATCTTACTAATTCAGAATCAGAAATTCAGTTCACACTTACTGAAAAAAAATCCTGTGCCACGGACGAATTCTTTGATTTTTAAAATAAATACTCAATCGCAAACAACATTTGATTCAGAATGCACAAATTATTTTAAAGACACAAGCACTAACTATGAGCAATTAAATATGTACCCTGCTATAAAAGAAATCTTTTAAAATATAATTCTATACTTCCTTCATCTGCCCCGTTGAAAGGATATGGTGGACTAATTTTAACTCCTCGTAGGAATAGATTAGGTGATGATATATTTGAGATGCTATTAATTTTAAAACAAAATAAAATAAAATTAGATAATAAAATGTAATTATGTAATGTATACTTATAATAATTTAGATAAATGTCCTTATCCTTATAATTGTATAACAACTATGTGTTAAGTTAAATTAACAATTAACATTGCAACTTGCAAGTGTAAATGTGTACCTAATATTAATTTTGTAATTTGTAGTGCGTTAAATAATTAATGTCAGTTTTCAATAAAAACCTATAAAAATTATATTTGTATATTATTTTTCTTAATAATTTAACCTTACGGACTAATATTTGTATTCAGTAGCAATACTAGCAATTAAAGATAATATTAATAATTAGAAAAATCTCGAAACAATTTTAGGAATGTCGGATCTTTATAAAAGATCTAGATCCCATTTCAAGGATCTTTGATCTTTATCTAGATCCATTTTTACGTACGGATCTTGGATCTTTATCTAGATCAGTTTTTAAAAATGTGTTTGGATCTGTATCTAGATCCTAAATAAATGGATCTTACCCAACACTGCTGAAAAGTTATTGCTAACTTCACAATAGATATATAAAAGCTGTCGCTGGAGTATTACTACTTTTACATAGGTAAAAAAATTACAGAAGCTCTTTTATTTAAATTTGACACATGGATCATATAGAATTTAATATTTCAAGTAAAATTTCACATTTTTGATATTAAATATTGATCAACGCGTTTCAATACAATATGTATCATTATCAAGAAAACAAGTGGTTATGGTAACAAATCATTCAGGTATAACAGGAAATTTGATGTAAATTATAATTCTTTGTTTAAGATATCTGTGAAAGGTGAATGTATAAGATCCACTTGAAGATATTTTCTGTTTTTTAAATTTTGAATGCTTCAAAAACATATTTGTCTTTTTTATTATTAAAAAGTAAAAAAAAATTATATTGTTTTCATAGTCATAAGGTGATTATTTACTATTAGATGTTTGGCATTTGATTTGTCCATGTGTTTGTATTTGTAACGTCTAATGTATTCTTTGCATCGAAAAATAATAATAATAATAATAATAATAATAATATAATTGATTTATTAAACTAAAATATAATTTAGGTTAAATCTGAAGACTTGATTATTGTTAAATAATAGTATAAATAAAATATAATTTTGTTGTTTATAATAAATGTTAATTGCATTCATAATTATGTAAAAATACCCTGTTATAGAATAAATTTGAAACAAGTACAGAAAATAAATAAACAATAAACAAGTTAATATAAAGCGCCATTCTGTTTGCTTGAAAACTGAAGTTAAGCTTTAATTTTACATTTACCATAATAAACAAAAGATACATTACAGAAACGTGATATAATACGAAAGAAAGAAAAATTAAATTATAAATATGAAATAGATAATAATAATAATAATATTTATTCGTTACCATTTGATGTAGAATATGTAACAATTTAAAACTAGCAATAAAAAATACGTAACGACTAGAGGTAGATAAAACATAACATCACACATTACATATATTCGTTACAATCTTAGGTCTATATGTACATATAAACAAGCATAAGTTATGACAATAAGCTTACTAACTAAATATCAATTAGCTCCTAGTTATTTAGAGTATTTATGTATTCGTTGATTATGTAAAAGGAATTTGTGACTAGCAACTTGCGAAGTTCTGTTTTAAAGCTAAAAATATTATCTGCTTCTTTTATGTCATTAGGTAGTCGGTTAGATAGCTTAATGGGTTTGTAAAACTGACTGTTTTAATACATTGAGCAGTTGGGTGCGGTGGTACTATATTTTTAACTGACCGTGTTCCGTAAGAGTGAATACGGAGTGTTTAATGTACTCATTTCTATGTATGTATATGCATGTGAAACTTTCATTTAGATATAAACTAATAAATGTCAATATATCCAATCTTACGAAAGATGTACGACAAGATTCTCTTGGAGGTAAGCCATCCATGATTCTTATTGCCCTTTTTTGAGTAACAAATAAGCTTTTGGCATGATGTGATGCACCGTAAAATTGAATACCATACCTAATGATTGTTACAAAATATGCGCAATAAACGGATGTTAGTGATACAGACGAGAATAAGCCCTTACGGCAACGGATAGTGTAGCATACCGAATTTAAACGGTTGTTAAGTCTAGTAATGTGTTCGCTAAAACTAAGCGATTCATCAATTATCAATCCCAAAAGACCGTTGATTTAACTGGTTGGACACTAAGATTGTTTAGCAATAGCTCTGCAGGGAAAACAGTTTCTTTGTAAAATCAAAGTTCTTAAGTGTTTATTCAATATAAACAGTATTACAGAATCTGCAGTTCAAGTTATTTATTCTTTTGTAATATGTGAGTTACTTTATCTATTTTTCCAAAATACGAAATTCATATGTACTTATTTTCTGTCGGTTCTGTATCAACTGGGTAAAATTTTTTGATAAATATTTTGTACTCTTGATTTGTAACTAGTGCCGATTATGTTTGAAATGTTATCAGTTGCTTGTGCAATTTGTTCTGTAATTGATATTTCGTTATCGAAATTTGTTTGGTTTAATGTAATGACATTATTGTATGTACATGCAGCTAACTTATGTGTTTTATGGTGGAATTGTAATATCCGTATGTGTAGGTTTTCTGAATATGGAGATTAGAAATTTATTATGTGCATTAATTTTTATATTTCAATCTATAAATTAATGACCTATTTGTTCCTTCTTTAGTGTAAATTTTATGTTAGGATGTAGATTGTTAACGCCGTTATGGATAATTCAAAGATAAATTTTCTTAATTAAATGTTTCTGATCACGTTGTATCTTGGTTTCGTTATGTTAATTATATTTTGGCATGCTTTGATAGTTCGTCAGATTTTATTGATGAGTACTTAATTAACATGTTCATAAATGTTCATGTAATGCCAAAGATTCAACTACCAACAGTATGAAGTCTGGTATTTATAAATTGAACTGCACATTCTGTAACTCTATTTATATTGTAGAAACACCTAGGAACTTTAATATTCAATACAAAGAGCACAGAACACATAAATATTAACACACAGAAGAATCAAATTATGCCAAACGTTAATGGTAAATGATAACATTAAATTCTTACATTTTTGTAATAAAAAAGGCAAATTATTTGTTTTGAAAACATTCGAAATTTATAAACATAAACAGAAAGTACATTTAACGAACGAAAAGGTTGATCTTATAGACTGACCTTTAACAAATATTTTAAATATAGAATTATAATTTACCTTAATATTTGGTGCCATAATGACTTACAATTATTTTACTTATTTGAATTCCCTTGATAGTGATTCATGTTGTATTGAAACGTGTTGAGAAATAAATAATTAAATTATATTGCATTTAACACATTAGATAAAACTTAAAGCTTTTTGCGACGACTGAGATGTGGTTGGGTGATGAGGAAGAGAGGTAATCCTTTATTTTCTTTTATCCAGTAATGTCTCAAAAATTAGAAACGTGATTTGATTTAAATTATATATATTTTACATATCCAAGTTATTTGAAATTCCACGACGATAATTTCCCAAAATCGTTCCAAGTCTTCTATTAACTAGAACATACTTGTTTTTGTACGCTGCGGGTTAACGGTATTTTGTCTGAAACCAGGTTTTGTCTATCCTGCAGTTCCTGAAGTGCCCTATTAGTTTACAAACTGATGGATAGGGTTTGTTGGAATAGCCAACGCCACCCTTCAATCGAGTTGTTAATCCATCCACGTATAGGCAATACAGTTCATCGGTTTATTAACGTAATCCAATAGTTTACTCCATCAATCGATAATAGTTCAAAACTACATCCTATCGAATTTAATGCAAATTTTAACATACTAAGTTCATTAACTTGTTCTGCTGAATTTGTTGAACCTTTCGTGACAAACATTATTTCTGCTTCTACTTCTAACATTATTAACTACTTGAAAAAACACTTTTAATTGCCTTTTGAAGATCAGACAACACACTTTTTTAAACCAAATTAGGTCTTAAATTTAGCAAGCATTCGAATACACAAATATACGACTGCTCACGTTTATCTGGTAACAAAACATAAAATAACGATATGGAAGACTTCTCAGTAAGTAATTGGAGAAACAAGTTCGATGCATCTTTAAAGGTACGGTCCAGAAACCAGTGACGGCGTTACTCTAATTGTCCTAAATTTTCCTCGATGCCGAACATTTTGATGCGATTAAGATCATCGTTACCAGAATCCGAAAGTAATAAAGGAACATTCCTTATTGTTGCTTGGAGTTTATCTGGGATAATAAAACCATCAATGGCGGCAGGATTGGGATGTAGGTGATTGAGTGCGTTTACGAACACGCTTAATGGTCCTCTGGGGCGATTTGTATGACAGTACTAAAACGGAATCTTGTAAAGGCATACTATTTGTGGAGTTCTGATTAGTTGCTTGGGCTTTTCAACAGTAACTGCTGCTCGTTGTCGTATTTGATGCATACGCTCATCGCTTTAATTTTTTCTGGATTTGGTTCATGGGTGTACTGTACCACAACTGGTACTACTTCATTTAATATTCTTGGACGTCCACGGCAAGTAATTTCCACGCACCTCTAGAAAACACTGTTATCAACATTGTTACGCGATTTACGGTAACGAACTTCATCAATTAGTGCCACATCCTTATCTTTCTGTGACACTATTGTCTCCATAATTTTGACCAACTATTCTCACTTAACTTAACAAGCTATGCAACCCTGCCTAACTTTTAATTTGAGAAGCTAGTGTGAACTGCTAGAAAGTTTCACAAATTAGATACCGCTAATTGATTTGATACTTAATTTCATCAATTTCTGATACTATTCTCTGACAACTGAGAGGTGACCCGCCCTTAATCGTTCACTTTCTTTCAAAACCGAGCTAATTTCTGTAAGTGTAGGTTTATATAACTTACTGCGGAATTTCTTTTCTATGACGAAAACTAAAAATAAAGCTGCGTATCGTCACAGTGTATGTGAGTTTTAGTTTTTAAGAGACATTTTGGTAAGTTACTTGCTTTCTATTGACTAGTTATGAATTAAGTTAATAGGATCATGACTGAACCCTATAATTGTAAAACTGAGATTAATACAGGATGTGAAATCGTGTCGAAAGCTTTACTATAATCAAGGGGAATTAAAGCATTTTACTTGAACTTTAGTAATAAGTATATCATCTGTTATACTAATAGTGCTGTAGTGCAACTATGATTCTCTAAATACCGACTGCGTAGCCGGAAGTATATTTCAGGACTCTAATGTTGTTTTTTTGGGTATAGATGACTTTTTCCGTAATTTTTGATATAGATTATTTCGAATCACCCAAGTGCCTTTAATTTTCGGGTAACGTATGTCGGCTTACCTATGAAACACCCTGTATGATTGATCCAATAACATTGAATATCTTTAGCAAGAATGGATCTGAATTTAGAAGATTTTCAACTACTTTTATCGCCAGAATTTCCTGTTTTTCCATTTCTGCATTATCGCGTGTCATTTTCTTCAAACGACATAGTTATACTCTATAGCAATAGTGGAAATATTTTTCACACTTTAATTATACATCGGGAACGATTGCACATCTGCTCTTCGCTGCGAACAAACATAGAATCTCTGCGAACAAACGTTGCCTTCTTATTGCATATATTTTCCAAGAGAATAATTTTCCTAATTACCCCATGCAGTACTAGGTGTTTTAAAGTTAACTTGGTATTAGGAAGAATAATCTCTAATCCTACATGAATCAAAACAATTTATATTGTCCGGATATTTATTGTTTACATAAATACCCTTAAGCAATTAAGCAATTAAGATATGAAAACATTCCCGAGAACAATATATTCGTTCTCATGTTAATTAAAATTATTGGACGGGTTATTTTGTCGGGCTGTTTGTCTACAAACTCTTTTGTACGGACACATACACTTACTTCCAAGGTATTCAATATATTACCATAAGGTCTATATTAATAAAAAGTCCATAAGATAAGCCACATTACAAAATTATACAAAATATAATTCACAGATCAAATTTGGCTATATATTTGAAAGAACATTTTTACTTCGTTTCCATACTTTACAAACAGATGTTTCGATTGGTATTTCTCCATTCATGGTATGTAGCTCGGAAACGGAAAAATACATCAATAGCCCTATTTACAGCATTGAAGTTGTCTCAAAAAATTGACTTATATTATAACTACCCTACTCGTTCTTTCCTTGCTACCTTAATTACGCAGTTTCCGTTTTAATACCATGTAGTTAAGTTCACACGATACGTTTGCAAAAATCTGAAGTATATTCACTAAACATTATATATATATATATATATATATATATATAATATATATAAACAGGGTGAGTCATTAGTGCGCCTTCGGAAGATCCTAGCTTTATTACTAAAAATAAAAAAAGTGTTATAGCGCCGATCTAGATCAGACTTAAATGTGCATCGAACAAAAATAGTTTCATCCTATAGGGTGTTCTATAATAATTGCAGCACCGGACTCAGCTTTGTTTTGTTAAATGGAACCCTACATTTATTTAATTTTATTATTATTTGTCTTGTTGAATGCTAAAAAACGGTATTTGGTTTTTAAATTTATTTTGTGACGTTGCCAAGTTAGAGCATTTTTTCTTTAAAAAAGTGAAAATTTATACCTTTACTTAAATTGTTCCGAAGACTTTAATATTAATAGTAGAACTGTAAGGTTTGGCAGACTCGTAAACAAGACTTTTCTCTATCTTCCGACCTTCATACTTCCTGATTATACTGTACTGGTGTTCACAAAATATGGTCAATTTTTGCAAATTTGAAATGACCATAACTTTTGTTTCTTAAATGGAACACCCTGTATTTTATCATGTCATCGTATTCTGTTTTTAATTCTCTTACTTTTTTATTAAGCATGTAATATACCTAACGTTACGCGTTAAGATTTGATGCAAAATTAATGACAATTGTAACAAACTGGACGGTCTATACAAGAGTAATAAAGCAAACAAAAGAATTTGTATTTGAAAAATCATAAATTATTGAGAAAATTATAATAAGTTATAACTAAATCAAATGCTCGATGTGTCCACTATTTTCTTGCAAACAGGTGTGAATTCTCCTCAAAAAAGGATCTTCAACATTTCGCAGCATATTTTGGTTTACCATTTGAAATGCATTCCGTATTCTAATTATCTCTAATCTTCTAATATCGTGGGGATTTGTATTGTCATAAGAATGGAAATTATGCCTTTTCACAAAACCATT
The DNA here is from genome assembly GCA_036346205.1 of Vesta saturnalis. Taxonomy (NCBI): domain Eukaryota; kingdom Metazoa; phylum Arthropoda; class Insecta; order Coleoptera; family Lampyridae; genus Vesta; species Vesta saturnalis. The sequence continues at coordinate 147,676 of JARFJB010002229.1, read as the reverse complement.
TTTGTGAAAGGTTGCTTCGTCGGTGATCAAAATGTGTTTAAAGAAATCACTGTGCCGTTCTAATCGTTCCAGTGCCCACTAGGAGAATTCCAAGCGTCTTTGAAAATCATTTGCATTGGACTTGTTGAAAATGGTATGGATAAAATTTGTTTTTTCGAATAATCTTGGAAACACTAGTTTGACTAATACCTAAATCAGCATTGAGATTTCTTGTGCTAACGTTTGGATTTTCCACTACACTGGTTTGTACCACAAATACGTTTTCTTCGTTTATAAGCCATTTTTCTCGTTCTTTTTTTTCGTATTGTACATGTCCTGTTCTTTCAAATCTTTTTTTGAGTTTGTCAAATATCCTTGGATCAGGATGTCTGCGCTCAGAAAATCATTGTTGATAAATTCTGGAAGCAAGAAATAAATTTCTTTCATCTTCGCCCAAAGCGTAGACCATGTCAATACATTCATCTTGTGAAAATTTCATTTTTCACACTAAACTGAGGAACAATGACGTTTAAGCCAAACGTCAGGAATTATAAATCGCAGGCCTACTGGATGCCCTTTTTACACTTATTGCCATATTATAAAATTATAAACTTGAATAAGGAGTAAACCTTTGTCCATTAGTAATTATCGTACCATATTGTCAACAAGACATTTACGATTTGTAAATATTCAAAGCAAAAGTCATGATTATTTTATTAATTTTGTAACAAATCTTAAATATTTCGAGAACGAGTAACATTAGGTATATTACATGCTTAATAAAAAAGTAAGAGAATTAAAAACAGTACACGATCACATGATAAAATACAGGGTGTTCCATTTAAAAAACAAAAGATATGGTCATTCCAAATTTGCAAAAATTGAACATATTTTCTAAACACCCAGTATAGTATAACCAGGAAGTATGAAAGTCAAAAGATAGAGCAAGGTCTTCTTTACCCGTCTGCCAAACCTTACAGTTCTACTGTTAATATTAAAATCTTCAGAACAATTTAAGCAAAGGTATAAATTTTCACTTTTTTAAAGAAAAAATGCTCTAACTTGGCAACGCCACAAAATAAATTTAAAAACCAAGTACCGTTTTTTAGCATTCAACAAGAGAAATAATAATAAAATGAAATAAATATAGGGTTCCATTTAACAAAACAAAGCTGAGTCCGGTCCTGCAATTATGGAACACCCTATAGGGATGAAACTATTTTTGTTCGATGCACATCTAAGTCTGATCTAGATCGGCGCTATAACATTATTTTTATTTTTAATAATGAAGCCAGGATTTTCCGACGGCGCACTAATGACTCACCCTGTATGTATATATATATATATATATATATATATATATATATATATATATATATATATATATATATATATATATATATATATATATAGACACGCACACACACACACACACACAATTTGAACAATAACAAAATGAAACTGAAATATTTTCACTTCGTGTTTTATTTGTTCTTCAACACTTTAGTTTCTACTCTAAAGCAAAAATTACAAGAAGTTTCATTGTTTGCTGTTTGTTTAATACATATTTAGATAGTGTTTTATGGTGGACTTTCAGATTTAAATGTACGTAATGTCCAATGCCTTATATTTAAAACAAGATTATTATAAGTACGACAATTTAAAATGTAAATGTGCATTAAAACAAAATTTAAAAACAATTTTAACGAAAATAAGTAATTTACGATTTTTGTTGATTCTGTAGCATACCAGTTAAAAATTTTGGTTAAAAGCCTCAATTTCTATAAGAAGAGTGTTTTATTCAAACACCATTTCTAGTGTCCCGAGCAGTTATAAATTTCATATCCAGTAGTTTTTCAGTAGCTTTTCTTGCACGTAAGAAACTTAAAATTAATATCTTTATTTAGACTAGTTTACTTAAAAATTTTTTAAATCTGTATAGGTTAACAGGTATTTCCAGGACTTTGAATTAATAACCCTATGCCAAATTTCATCACTCTAGATAAAACGGTCTGAACGCTACCGTATTTACGTACATACATACATACATGCATACATACATACATACATACATATACAGGGTTTTCTACGGTAGGCGTTCGTTAGAAGTTTATGTGGTTAGAAACAATTTAGAAATCTGAATTTATAACTTAATTATTTAAGATTCTCTTTCATTCTAAAATATTTAAGGTCATGTTATTCCGTTATACCGGAAGTTTCGACTAACTTCCTTATTTTAAATGGAATACCCTGATATTATTTTATTTTGGATTGCTTTGACAAAATTTTAGAGATGTCTTATAAAGTTTCCTATACCTTTTTCAACTGTTTTTAGATATCTTGATTTTTCAAAATTTTGAAAGATGTAACTAATTTTCAACATGCTTGTCTTACTTATTTTGACATGAATGAAAAAGTGCATATCTGGAGTAGACAAGAAAGCATAAAACTATACTTTGAAATACTATATGAACAATTTTCTATGTTAATTAATATTTTCTACCCTTTAATGATTTTGACAGAAACTGAAATGTTTTTCAAAAATAAAATGAACTTAATTCCATCTACACAAATTCTATTTCATTACAACAATGAAATAAAACAAAAAGATAACAAAATTGGGAGCATAATAACAAATGAAAAACATAAAACAATTATTTGAACATAACTAGAATAAAAGTGATAAAAAAGATAAAATGAATCATTACAAATGTTTCACATGACCGCCAATTTGATTTAAGCATTTTATAACTCTATCATATACTCCTTGCGAAATAGATCGCCGAATTTCGTGTGGACACATACTATTGAATGCATTGTGAACACAATTTAGCAATTCCTCTCTAGTTTGAACTGGCTTAGAGTACACTAATTCTTTTATACCACCCCAGAGGTAAAAGGCCAGGGCTATCAAATCGGGTGATCTCGGTGGCCAGTACCAAGCTCCTTGTGGGCCAATCCACCGATCTTCAAACATCAATGTCAACTGTTGGTGTACAGCTATAGTGAAATGTGCGGGAGCACCATCCAGCTGATACCAACTGTTTGCCCTGTCATATGCAGGTAGAGTATTTAGAAAATCCATAACAAATCCACGGAGAATTTCAAGATATCTCGCCCATTCAAATTTTCATCGTACACTTGATATGCCACTCTATTTTCCATAACTAAACAAAAAACGTTAAAACTAAATTGGAACTGGTGATTACGTTCTCTTGTTACATGAGGATTATCTTGTGCCCAGTAGTGATTATTTCGGCGATTGAAAATTCCTTCTCTACTGAATTTTGATTCATCGGTCCAAATAATGTTGTGAAGAAATCTCGGATATTCGGTCATTTGTACAAGAATAAATTCACAAAAGTTAACTCGTCGTACCTGATCACCAAGATGTAATCCTTGCACAGTTATTACCGAAAAAGGATGCATTTTATACTTCTTTAATATTCTGTGGATTGATGTTTGTGAAATAACCAAATCCAGAGCTGCTGCTGTAATTGAAGTTCGTGGATAAGCGTGAAAATAAGCTAACACGTTTACCTCGTTAACTTCATTATCTATTACTGGCTTTAAATGCGTTCGAGTTGCCCTTATACTTCCAGTCCAATAAATCGAGCTTCAATTCTTGCAATTTTCCAGGTGTCATTAATGGTAGGTGTGGATACCGTTCGTTAAACAACCTGCATGTTCGCCTAACAATTCGTCCACATTCACCATGCGTGTAAAACAAATTTAATAAATCATTGTTAGAATATTCTTGAATACATTCCATTATAAACAGTACTGAAAAAAAATATTAAAAAAATTACAAAATCACTTAAATTGTACTGATTTGACATTAAATCAACAACAATGTTTCAATGCATGTCAAAATCAAGGCTCACTAGATTGCAGTTTTGGAATTTTATCGGCTTTTATAAAAAATACGGAGTTACACGAGTTATAAAATGCTTAAATCAAAACATTTGTAATGATTCATTTTATCTTTTTTATCACTTTTCTTCTAGTTATGTTCAAATAATTGTTTTATGTTTTTCATTTGTTATTATGCTCTCAATTTTGTTATCTTCTTGTTTTATTTCATTGTGTTAATAAAATAGAATTTGTGTAGTTCGAATTAAGTTCATTTTATTTTTGAAAAACATTTCAGTTTCTGTCAAAAATCACATTAAAGTAGAAAATATTAATTAACAAGAAAATTGGCGATAATAGGTATAGTTATGTTATAGCCAAACGATGCATAACTAAATGCTGCATCTATTCATCCAATAATATACAGGGTGTCACATTTGAGTTAACAAAGTGTTTCAACTTTGAAAATTGTTTAATAGTTCATCAAATTTTGAACACCATGTACGCAATAAATCAATTATCAATGAGTATTTCAAAAGTATAGTTCTTATGCTTCTGTCTACTCCAGAAGCACGTTCCATCAGTCAAAAATAAGTAAGACAAGCAGTGTTGAAAATAGGGTTACATCTTTCAAAATTTTTGAAAAATCCAGATATCTAAGAAACAGTTGAAAAAAGGTATAGGAAACCCTTATAAGACTTATCCTAAAATTTTGTCAAGAATCCAAAAATAAAATAATATACAGGATATTCCATTTAAAATAAGGAAGTTAGTGGCGATTTCCGGTATAACCGGAAGTAACATGACGTTGAAAATATTTTAGAATGAAAGAGAATCTTAAATAACCGTTAAGTCCAAAAATTCAGATTTCTAAATTGTTTCTAACCACATAAACTTGTAACGAACGCCTACCGTGGAAAACCCTGTATATATACACACACATACATACATACATACATACATACATACATACATACATACATACATACATACATACATGCATACATACATAATATACATACTTCGCATAGTATACGGGAATATAAAAATGCTAATATTTAGATGTTTATTTGATAGTCATACATATAAGTGAATAAGTACAACAGTGAAATATAAGAACCATTAAGCCAGCAATTAAGTAATCACTTCGAAAAATAATTAAACATCTAAGGTAGCTACAATTAAAACTTTCAATTAATGACAATGTTTGATGTCAGGGTGAAACAGCTCTCATGTTTAGATATTGTAAGTGTACAAGGTTAATGAACGCTGAAGTTGTTGCTCTCCACTGCTGGTTGCGATTGAATTAAAAAAATAAACCCTTATCTATATAAAATTGTATACATTTAGATAGCGATTCTAATTGGGCCAACATTTATATTTCTGTCTAGTGAAAAACTTGAGAAGCTAAAACATTAGATTATACCGCAAAATGAACAGTTTCACGTGCTTAATTAATTTAGTAATGCAACATCGTTTTAAGCAAATAGCAATGAATATATTATACAGCTACATTGTTATTTTTTTCGACGATCTTACAAGGCATTAACCTACTATACACCACAAAATGTGTAAATTGGTCAATGTGTACAAGCATTTATTAACTAAATGGGATTATTTCTCTTTTCCCTTTTCTAAATCGAAAAAATATACAATATGTGGAATACATATACATATTTACAATTAATACTGAATAAACATTAAATGCATTTGAAAATGGCTCCTAAATATAGACATTGTATTTTAATTAAGCACAATTCATAGTTAGTACTTTTCCCGTATAAAAGTTTAATTTATTTCTACTGTGTTGACAGGAGTTTTTATTACACATTTATATAAAAAATGAACAGTTAATTAATCTACAGCTTTTAGTATATTTTTCATGAAGAGTTGTTACGAAATGATTTATTATTTATTTTTGTTATTTATACGGTATTAATAATACAGTAATTCAATGATAACTATAAATTAAAATAAACGTTGCCCCCAACTCGTTGAACCTTTACTGCTAAATTAATACCGTATCTTCGGTGTTATAATTTATAATGTAGTATAAGGAATAATTAGTGTTTAAAAAGATAACTTATATTTGTCATATGAACAAGTTATACTTATTTATGGTACAAGTGCGTTATGTAGCAAACTAACCACGAGAGAAATGTTTTAAACCACGATCCGCAAAGCGAGACGTTGAGTTTTTCGAGTTATATATTTGCCATAACACAAGCGTCTCATACATAATCTTATCCAAAACCTCCACAATTTAGATAGGTCCTTTTTCCTTTTGAAAAATTTTGATATTTTCACTTGAGAAATTAGTTTAATTGACAACGCAAATATAGATTTAGTTTGGGGAAATAGCGTCTATGAAAAGGAATTACGATCATTTAACGCATGGAAACGAGAGTGTATCAATGAAGACAAAAAGTTAGCATATTATCTCAACCTTCTAAAAATTGGGCCAGCTTTTCCGTATGGACGAAATATTCAAACGACTTTGAAAGCTCACATCAATGTGGATGTATCGAAATATGGAAAGCTAATAATCTGAAAAGTGAATCCAAGACGTATAAAGCAAAAAAGATCATGATCTTGGAGAAGGAGCACATCGAAGAATTTTTGCCAAAAGCGCCTGGTACCTAGTAGTATATGGCAAAGTAGTTAATTATATACCCAAGAAATTATTTTTTTCGACCGCCATATATAACAGCATTACAAATAATTTTCTTTGAGATGGAAATTTTTGGAGCCTGTCGATGTCGAGAGCTAACTAACTTTTACTTGTTTGTTTTGAACCCAGACACCAAAAAGTAATAAACCACAGAGTTTTACAGTTATAGTGGGAGGATCTTCTGTTAACGATATTGAAGTGTATAAAAAGTACATATCCCTACGACCCGTGAATATCCCGCATCATAGGTTTTCTTTGAAATGCAAGGATAGTAAATGAACAGTGTAATCGGTCACCATTAACTGCCTATCGAAGATAACTTCGAAAGTCGCTTCATACTTACCTTCCAACCTACATATACATATGAAGGTATAGAAGGTTATGCAATCGACTTTTTTTTCACTATCGCTAAATCGACTTATTAGCTCATTTTACAACTTTTGGCCTAGTTTCACCAAGATCGTCCATCACTTATGGATGTATGTGTTTGTGGATGTATGTTAGAATCCACGATAACTCCAGAATAAAAATATATGCGTACTTAAAATTTTGTATTTAAGCTTTTTTTCATTTGGTTTAGAGCTGATTAGATTTTGGGAAAAATCCAGCAGAAAAGAGGGGGGGTTTATTAGGTGAAATTTTTCGTTTTTATGAGATATTTCTAAAACAGCTGTATATTTCAAAGATAAAAAAATACCTAAATATAGAAATTAAACATATCGATTAATTATGTTGTATGCAATTTTATGATATGACGCGTAATTTAGCGGGAAAAAATTCCTAAGGTAGAATTTAAGTGTTGATAACTTTTATAACAAAAAGTGTAGACATATTTTTTGAAGAAAACTTAATTTTACTTAAATTTTCTTTATAAAGTTTTTTAATGTAAAGCGAAATAAATGTAAAAATTAAATAAATACGATTGAAAATGCTAAATCTGTATTATTGATATTTTTATAGAAGCGGGCGGCTTTGAAATTATTTTTTACGGTAACATGTATTTATGTCTATTAATCTCTATCTGATGGAAGTTTTAAACGATAATTCTGACAGATTATTGTTTTGGATTTTATAATGTTGCCTGTTTTCGTAATGAACGTATAAAAAAGACCTTGATAATTATGCTAAAATATCTGGTGTAACACCACACGATCTTCCAACCTAGAAAATCGAAATAAAAACAGAAATGAAATAATTTTAATAACATTTTTTTTAGGATAATTATGCAACCTCTTTCATAATACGTTAATTACGATAATATGCAACATTGTAAGACCAGAAACAACAATCTATGGCAAACAGACGTTTAAAACTTTATGTCTGACAAAGGGTAATAGACATCTAGATGTTAACTTAAAAAAATTAAAAGAAATGAAATAATTTGAATTATAATTTTTTTAGGGTAACCACGCAAGATCATTTTTATACGGTCATAACGGAAACAGGCAACGTTGTAAACACAAAAAAATAATCTGTCAGAGTAGATATTAGTATATACATGTTAACTTAAAAAAATACCGAAGCCGCCCGCTTCTATAAGATATCAATAACGCAGTACAACCACTTTGATTCATATTTAATTAATTTTTGACTTACCTTGCGTTATATTAAAAAACTTTATAAAGAAAAGATATATAAAATTAAATTTTCTTTAAAAAATACGTCTATACTGTTTCTCATAAAATTAACCGTTATTCAGATAATGCAAAAATTTCAACTGAATTTTTTTGCCGCTAATCTACACTTCATATCAAAAAATTTCATGGAATATAATTAATCGATATGGTTAAGGTCTATATCTAGGTATTTTGATATCTTTGTAATAGGCAGGAGTTTTAGAAATACTTGGTAAAAACCAAAAACTACCTTTATATCTCTCCTCCTGATTTCTCCCAAAATCTAATCAGCTCTAAACCAAAAGAAAACAAGCTCGATTACAAAATTTTAACTACGTAAGTATTTTCGTTCTGGAGCTATCGTGGATCCTCACATACATCCATACACACACACGCACGCACGAACGCACGCACTCACTCGCGCGCGATAAAAACACGCACGCACGCATGCACTCACGCAACCACATACACACATACACACAACACACACACAGACACAAACACACACATACACAAACACACACACACACACACACACACACACACACCACACACACACACACACACACACACAACACACACACACACACACACACACACACACACACACACACACACACACACACACACGCGAGTGAGTGAGTGGGTATGTTATTAGCGTGCGTGCGTGCGTTCGTGAGTGCGTACGTGCGTGCGTGGTTGAGTGTGTCTATGGATTATGGATGTATGTTATTGTTCAGGATAACTTCAGAACGAAAATATCTACGTACTTAAAATTTTGTATTTAAGCTTGTTTTCATTTGGCTTAGAGTTGATTAATTTTGGGCGACATCCAACGGTGGAGAGGGGGGTTTATTAGTAGCAGTTTTTGGTTTTTATCAAATATTTCTAAAACAGCTGCATATTTCAAAATTATAGTAATACCTTAAACATTTCGATTAATTATGTTCTGTGCAATTTTTTGACATGACGCGTAATTTAAAAAAAGTCCTAATGCAGAATTTAAGTATTAGTTCAATACCTGAATAACGTTTAATGTTATAAGAAAAAATGTAGACGTATTTTCTAAATAAAATTAAATTTTCGTTTTTTTAATGTTAAGCGAAATAAATGTAAAATTAAATAAATATTATGGCAAATGCTGAATCTCTATTATCGGTATTTTTATCGGCGGCTTTGGATTGACGTTAACATGTATCTATGTCTATGAATCTCTATCTCACATGAAGTTTTAAACGTCACTCTGACATAGATTACTGTTTTTGTTTTTACAATGTTGCCTGTTGTCGTTATGAACGTATAAAAAAGAGGTTGCGTTATTATTCTAAATAATTTAATTATTTGATTTCTTTTAATTTAAGTTAGCGTATTAATGTCTATTAACCGCTGTCATGAAGTTTTGAACGTGTGTTTGACCTAGATTATTGTTTTTGCGTTTACAATGTTGCCAATTTTTGTAATGAGCGTCTTATAAAGGATGTTGCATAGTTATCCTAAAAAATATTATTAATAGTATATTACATACTGAGGCGGAAAGTGTTCCGTTCCTGTCGAGAGAACTAGTTCTAGAGACAGGGGAATGGTACTTTTGCCGAGGTTTATATACGATTTTATCCACAATTAAAGAACAAGAAACATTATACCGTTCAAATCAAAAAATTTTGGAACACATCCATTACGGCTTCTCGTTTGATATTGAAGGTCGTCAGCCATAAATGTTGTCCTTACTATTTTTCTATTGGTTTGGTCGTTACTTGTTATCAATAATTCACTTATTAAATATGATTATTAACGAAAACGTGTTGTTTTTTCCACCTATTGCTTGTGTTCACTCGCCATCTATGCACGTGAGAAAAAATGGTTGCATACTTTTGACCCTTTATTAAAATTGGCAAGTTGTCAAGTTCACATTGATAGTTTAAATCGCTAGTAGCTCCCCCCACATGTTGGAAAGTGTTCCATTACTGACCGCTTCATTTCATTACTGTCCCTTTTTTTTGTGATTACTGACCGCTTAAGGTGAACTCGTAGAATCATTCACATTTCAACCTTTAAATTGTTAAAAAAACGGTATGTTACAAAACTAATTGTGAATAAAATTATTTCATTTCTTTCAATTTTTTCAGTTAGCATCTAGATGTCTGTTAACCTCTGTCACACATGAACCATTAAACGTCTGTTTGACATAGATTATTGATTATGTTTTTACAATGTTGCATATTTTCGTAATTAACTTATCATATAGGAGCTTACATAATTATCTTAAAAAAAGATGTTAACAATATTATTTCATTCTTTTAATTTCGATTTTGTAGGTTGGATGGTCGTGTGGTGTTCCACACCAGATATTTTAAATAGATTACTCGAGATTCAACAATTTTCGTGCAAACAAAGTTAAATAGCGTGAAAAACTATGTTGCAACGCTACATTAGTTTCACTTTAAAAATATAACCTGCAATTTTCAAATCTGAAAGGGTAAACTTTCACCATTATCACACATAATCAAAATATCTAATGGTATATTTTTATATTTGTACATATAACTACGTTTCGACAATAATTACAGTTATCGTCCTCAGTAGTGATAATATCTTTAAGAACTGTTTCAGATGTTAGAATAAATTTATGAAATATAAAAACTACTGAAGACGATAACTGTATTTGTTATCGAAACGCATAGTTTTGTGTAAAATATAAATATAAAATTACACCATTAAAAAAATCAGGAAAGCTAAATGTTTTAATTACAATTTCCAAAGGTGTAATTTTGTGTACTATTGACAGACCCTAGATGTCTATGGACTGCTCTAATGAAAAATAGGTTGGGACAGAGTGTAAATGGGTTTATTGTGCTAAGTTAGTTATACAGATATTTTAAATTAATTTTATTGAAGACAGCAAACTGTCAGGCTATTTTGAACACCCTGTATACGTAGTAGGTAATTTTGTTTGTAGTTTTATTCGCTTAGTTAGATTCCGTATATACATTTTTTTTTTTTTTGTCAAATTAAGTTTTATAGTAAATTTGTTTTAACGTGTGTAGCGAGCTTTAGGGATGGGAGGTGTACGGCGAGCTTTAGTTGGTGTTTTTTTAAATTATTATTCCGAAAATTTAGGTTGTTTTTCCGTATTATGTTCGTTTATTGAATATTGATTAACGCTTATTTGTAAATAGTAGTTTATAAATTTAAATAAGGTTTATTTCGTTTGATTTCCAAAAAATGTAATAGAAAATTAAGTACGTTAAATGAATAGTATAGGTTTATCTGTGTATGATGTCATTGTCGCGACAAAAGTCGCTTAACTTCAGTTGTCCGGATGAATACTGAGTATGTTGGTTTTGATTGATAGAGGAAACATGTGGGCCTTATTGTTCGTACTTTAAGGTAAACATACAGAGGCTGTATTCGTTGATCTTGCTGACGTGTTGTTTTTCAAAATTTACCGAGTCCTTACGGGCGAGAACGAAATTTAGGTATTGGGGTACTAAATTTTACCCTTCCGTTTTTTTAATTGGTGGAATTAAAGTAGATAAGATTTTTTATGAGTAGTGGGATTAAAAATCCAAAATGGAAATTGTTAATAATTTTTAGGGAGTCTAAGACAGATCACGCTTTCGAGTAGTTGTACGTTGCCGCTTGTGTTACGCTTTAAGGGGTGGTTTAGAACGTTGATATTTTGGGACCTTGTGGTGTTTAACGAACGTACTTTTTGTGTAGTAAGGTAGTTTAACTACCCCTGAAGATAACCTGTGACAAAGGGATTTATTAAAATTGTTCACCACCAAGGATTATACCTAGTGCCGATTTCGAGTTTTACGTAACCTTACCTGGAGGACATCTTCGTGTTTTCTTAGTGCGTCGATGACTTCTTGGTTTATATCGCCTTTGCGGATTTATTAAAATCACCGTTCTTGAGTGCCACTTAATTATCGTATGAAGCGTGTAAAGATAAAGAAACTTTCGCTATAGATATTAAAATTTATAGTTATTTAAACAAATTAATAAGGATTGTTAGTGGAAAATTAAAATTATTTAAAGGAACCTTAAAAGTTAAAAGTTATCAAACAATTTTGAACACTCACATTAACCTTTTAACGAGATTAAATTAAGAAATTGTTCGTGTATAACAGAATATCAGTCAACATTTTATCATCATTTTGCCGGACCAGGGAGTTTCCATTCCCGTTATAGCCGATCACCTGGGTCGTATCTATCGTTGTAACACAGAGGAGGTGCTAGCTAGACCCTGTAAGGTAATATAACAGTGGGTTTTATTGAAAATTTTGAAGATTTTGTGTCTCGAATTATTTTATTTGTTGATCAAGGTTTGAAAGCGGAGTTGTGTATCGTTTTTTTGTTAACGTAAGTTGTTGTTTAAATTTAATTATTGGAATTAATTATAGTTTTAACGCTCCGCCTTCACACTTTTTTTTCTATTTTTGATTTTATTAGTAAAGGGCAATCGACCCTATTGTAGTGTGGGTATATTATCCACGGTTTATTTATATTTAGGTTTACGATTTAGTACGGCGTAAGCAGATTCTGATCAGACATCCTGTCGCCTAATAAGCCTTTGTAGTTTTTTTTTTTGTCCATACACTTTATCGTATGTTTATATTTATCCTTATTTTATTTTATTATAGCTTTGTTTTGTTTTATAAATGTGTTCTGTATTCTGTGGAAACCCTTCTGTGTTGCATACCAGTTTTTTTTTTTGCAAATTTACCGATAATTTAAGTTATAACGTAACGAAGTTAGTTTTTTTTTCTTTGTTGTTGAGTAATAACGTAACTTTTTTTTTTGTTTTTATTATTGAGTAATAACGTAACTTAATATTTAGTGTTTTATTTGAATTTTTTTTGTTTTGTTTTGATTATTAGTTAACGTCAAATTATTTACACTGAGGTAATTTTATTAAGTGTTGATCACGCTTTTATTTGACTAGCGTGCAGTGCTTTTTGAAGCCCCATTTCAGGTTATTTTGCCGAGTTGCTGTAGCGGACACCTGAGATTGATTACGAATAGGTAAGCGCATGTTTTTTGGATGTTTAGACACGCTATGTACTCGTAATTTTGGCACGACAACCCTTATTTTTGTCTATCAAATATCCTGGCGCCCTTAACCGAACCGATTTTGACTTCATCCCCTATTTTGACTGACGTACGATTTATTATTCTGGATGTGCAAAATTATTAACATCAATCCACGATCCGCACGCTGACTAGTCGAGGCAAAAAGGGGCCAATTTATCTGTAATCCCGTTCTACCACCCGTTTATACCGTTACAAAACAAGTAATGCAGATTTAACAAACAATTAAGAGGCCCTTGTAATAATTCAATATATTGTACTATTCACGGTACTCTATTCATATTAAAGTTATTAATTAGTACGGCTTTTAATTTACCCTCAATAATACAATGCTTATAAAAATTGCTTATTGCATAATATTGCATTTAATCGCTACAGTACACAGCTTACAAAATATTTAAAAGAATAATATGTAATTTGTATTAATGGTATGTTATCATGAACTGAAATTTTTCATATTTGTATCGATGTTGGAAATTATGGTAATACGAGTTTACGATTAATGAGAGGTTTAGATTCCCGAAACCTAAACTATTCTTCAACCTCCCATCAATACTGACCTGGTATTACCATGATTTCTAATTCCGATACTAATATATTAACAAACAATATTTAATTTATTTGTAATACTGTAAATCTGATAATATACTGGGTTCCCCATAATCGACTACCCATTTTATTTTATTAATAAATTCCCTACGAGATAATTAAATAAGTTGTTCTCTGTGGGATTATCTTCTGTAGTCTTTGGGATTTAAGTTAATTATTAATCAGGTAGGCGCCTGTCACAAATAAGTTATAAATTAATAATTTCGTGTAACGTCATTTTACTACGAGAAGTTTGTTAGTTTTCATCAATAATTATTTAATTTTTTTGCTTTGAAACATTATTTCAACGTCCGTTTGAACTTTCATGGATTACTCAGTCCAACAACGTGTGTTTTGTGTAGAAACTTACATAAGAAGCAATTCGATAGAAGAAGTTAGGCGTGCATTCCGGCGTCAGTTTAATAACAACAATAGGGATCACGCGCCAAATCGTAAAGCTGTTAAGTTATGGGTTCGTCATTGGCGTGAAAATGGTTCTGTACAAAATTTGAAGAAGCCTGGACGTCGAAGAACAGTTCGTACACCAGAAAATATTGAAAGAGTTAGAATTGCGTTTACGAGAAGTCCTAAAAGGTCTGCTAATCGACAAACCCTTATCCTAGGAATATCAAAGGGAAGATTAGATCGAATTCTTCAAAGGGATTTAAAATTTCATCCCTATAAATACCAAATGGCACAGCACCTTAGCAATCAAGATAAAGAAGCAAGGTTAGCATTTTGTCAAGAATGTTTGGATTTACATCAAGGAGCAGTTCACAGTCTCCTAATGAGCGACGAAGCAAATTTTTACTTGAACGGCATGGTTAATAAATAGAATTTTAGATACTGGTCAAATGAAAATCCTCGTGAAATCTTTGCACAGAACCTCCATAATCCAAAAGTTGTTGTGTGGTGTGGAGTAGGATCTTTTGATATTATTGGTCCATATTTTTTTGAGGACGAAAATAACCGCGCTGTAACAGTAACATCCGAGCGCTACGTAAATATGCTAGAGACATTCCTCATTCCAGAATTAAATAGACGAGGATTACTAAACAATGCCTTACTATTCCAACAAGATGGGGCAACAGCTCATACCGCCAGAAACTCAATGAGTGTTCTACGAGAAATGTTTAATGGCCGACTCATTTCTCGATTCGGAGATTTGCTTGGCCTTCGAGGTCCCCGACTTAACGGCACCCGATTTTTTCCTGTGAGGATATTTAAAAGCCAAAGTGTTTGCGAGTCGTCCAGGTACAATCGAGGAACTCAAAGTCAAAATTCGTGAAGAAGTTGAAGGAATAGACGAAGATTTGCTACGCCGTGTAATGAACCACTTTTTATCTAATATTGAAAAAGGTGTTGAAGTTGGTGGAGGTCATTTAGAAGACGTGATTTTTAGAAGTTAGAATTAAATTAGCCAAATATTTATAAGTTATCATAAATCCCAAAGAGATAGCTGTAATTTAGTATAATAAATAGTTTTGTTTTGTTAACTACAAAAATTTTAATGAAAATATTAAAATGGGTAGCCTATTATGGGGAACCCTGTATTTGACCGTCTAGTGTTACCCCTATGATGTGTTATTTTAATGACATGAAATGCAACAGGATCAGTGTTGCATCATAGTGTCAAAACAAACAATAAACTGTAATTGAATGATAGTTTACAAGCCCTGTACTATGATGGCTCCTGTATTACGAGCCGGAAAAGAATCACCAATCAAAACCAGCCGTTTAACAATTAGTAGTCAAATTTATAAGTGAATTAAAGAGTTTAAATAATGAAAAAGTCAAACAAAGAGAAGAAAAGGATCAGTTTGATATGTAATGTTCTCACAACCACACCAACGCCTAATATTCATCTCACCACTTCAAAATTTCAGAAGTGGTAACTAATAACACGGCGTGTTATATGTAAACAGTTCGTGTCAACATGCCGGGCCCAACACCGGGGTTCAAGGACTTCTCCCACCGTTATCTTGTCACATGTTCGTTAGATGCAAAAAATACGACAATAATCGTAAAAATAGATAAAACGTATATTACCGAAACATATCGTACGTTTGGGGCAAGAGTGTCGTAAGTGTAATAATGACCTTTCTCATTTTCAGGCGACAAACGTAAGTTCTCCTTTCAACTAGTCATGTCTGAAATATGAATACAGCTACCAAATTTTTTTCTGATATAATACCATGAAATGTTAATTGGAATTGTTGAAAATTACTTCTGTTCATGGTCTCAAATGTAAGACCGTGAGACAGTATAAAGCACAATATCAGATTAAATAAATAAAATTTTGACAAAAATTTGGATACCCCTTTCCGATTTCCTCCACTCTACTTTCTGAAACTCTAATTGCTTTGAGAGGCTTAAAAAATGTCATAAGCTATAAGTTTAAAATCATAAAAGTCTTTGTACCAAAGTTCATGCTCAGTATGCGGATTTCCGTTTTTTAGCTTCTTGTATAGGGTTCCTCATAATAGACTACCTATTTTGATATTGAAATAAATTTTGTATAAGTTAGCACATTTTTCTTTATATCATTATTTTCTATGGCCTTTGGGATTTTAATCAACATGTTATTAATTAAGTAGACGCCTGTCACAAAATTAGGATAAAATTGATTTTCTTAAAACAATATTTTTCTAACAAATAAGTGTCATTAGGTTTTCACACATAATCTAATGTTTAGTTTTAATCCTCATGGATTATTCAGTTCAACAACGAGTTTTTTCCGTATCAACTTACATAAGCAGTAGCTCAATAGAAGAAGTAAGGCGTGCATTCCGTCGTCAATTTAACAACAATAGGGGTTATGGTCCAAACCGTAAGACTATTATGTCGTGGTTTTACCACTGGCGTGAAAATGGTCCTGTGCAAAATTTGAAGAAACCTGGACGTCGAAGAACAATTCGTACTCCTGAAATTATTGAACGAGTAAGAACTGCGTTCACGAGAAGTCCCACAAGGTCTGCTAATAGGAAAACCTTTATTTTGCGAATATAGAAAGGGAGCCTGCACCGAGTTCTCTGACGTCCGAGCGTTACGTAAATACGCTAGAGACGTTTTTTATTCCTGATTTAGAAAGAAGGGGATTACTAAATAATTTTTCCTGCAAGATGGAGCAACAGCACATACCGCTATAAACTCTAGGAGAGTTCTGCAATATGTATTTAATGATCGACCTACCTCACCTTTTGGGGATTTAAATTGGTCTTCGAGGTCCCCTGACTTAACTGCACCAGACTTTTTTCTGTGGGGCTATTTAAAGGTAAAGGTTTTTGCAACTCGTCCGGAAAACATCCAAGACCATAGAATCCAAATTGCTGAAGAAGTCGGGCGAATATGTCAGGTTTTGCTTTATCGTGTCATGAAACATTTCGTATCCAATCTTGAAAAGTGCATTGAAGTTGTTGGTGGTTACTTAAAAGACGTAATTTCTAAAGTTAGGATAAGTCATATGTTACAGTAAATTATAAAGAGTAGAGAGCAATTCAGTGTAATAAAATGTTGATTTTATTAAGTTTTAACAATTTCGTTGAGCTATTAAAATGGTTAGTCTATTATGGGGAACCCAGCATAATATACGATACTCGTCCGGAATATACAGGATTAGACGAGATAATACGTATTATTCCTTTTTCGATTGTGGCACAGACAGTATCACTTTCATTTTGACTTTGACCACTTATTAAATACTTATGGGTGATAAACTACAGTTCCACCTCTTGTACGGCAAAATATACACGCCTACAATAAAGTTATTCTTATTTTTTCCTAAATAATTTGCCAGAGTAAAATTTTTTTTCTTTATTTTGGTCAAACTTCAATACTTTGTTTTGCAAATTATTACTCACACTCATTACAATTGCT
>JARFJB010002229.1:0-125000 GCA_036346205.1 Vesta saturnalis | reverse complement strand
CTATAAAATACAACAAAATAAATAAAATATTATTTAATAATTGGATTACATCATTACAAAATAATGAATCTTACGTATTTAAATGTTATAATTTTATTACAATTAAATAAAATTTACAGTACATGTTTATGGAATGACAATGTCTTTTATAAATTTTTTTTAACTCCTTAGGTGCACATTAGTTATCACACTTTGCTTTACAGCATATGTTCAAAATGACCGCCCATTAAATTGTAAACATAAGTTCACCCTACGTTGCATATTCGCAAATACATTTTGTAACATTTCGGCACCAATATTATGAACTTCATGAGTTATAGCATCTCGCAATTCTTGAAGAGTATGCAATGTTCTGCTGAACACTTTGTTTTCTAAATAACCAAAAAGAAAAAAGTCTAACGGTGTCAAGTCTGGTGAATTCGGTGGCCAACGATTTACACTAATGATTCTATCTTCAAGTCTCGTAAATAATTAAATGTAGCCTGTGCATACCCGTTTCGTAATTCACGATCATCCAAATTATTAATAAATGGTTCTAAAAGTATTTCCCTGTATCTTGCCGCAGTAATTGTGCCATCGAAAAATACTGGTCCAAATATTCGATTACGATGTTGACTAAATGTTTCGTAACTAATATATTCATTTGGGTACTCAACAGTAAATTGGTCGATGCATGATTGCAATGAATAATGCCATTGCCCATTACCATCTTGGAAGCCGCTAGGAAAATGAGCCACAACAATGAATGTGTCGTGTTCGATTGAAAACGGCATGACGATTAAATTCGATATCGCAATTTGAAATTCAGAATATATAATTTGTCTTGATATAGACAGTTTGTAAATAACTCAAGAAAATGCAAAAGTGTAAAACGAAGGTATAATATGACATAAACTGACATAAACTAAAACGACTAAAACCACACTAAAAATTCAAAGCAGCCAACTGCAAAACACAACAATATTAACAACTAGGAATTTTTGTCATACCACTACAATACACTTGAGATTGATCACGTTGTATATATAATATCTAATACTTTTCTTAAGGGGCTTGCCTATGATCAGAGTTCAAGCTAATTCAGATACTAATTTGTTCAATCCTATACGTAAAATTTAGTAAACCATTTTACACTACGTAATACAGTAGTGGATTTCTTGTAATAAAATATGTTATAACATCCTCGATTAAGTTTCTTATCGAACCGAGTTTTCTTTTCATATCTGACTTTCGAATTTTCTGAGAACTTAGTATATAAGGTGTAATTGATGCTAACTCTATGATCGTCGCTTTTTAATAACTCTGTATACAACTTGAATCTAATAATTTGTCAGTTGATTCTTTATTTTTGTCTAGTAATGGTAATAAAGTACCAGCTGTTTTTAAATTAAATGACTCGCCCATTTTTACTGAAGTATTAAATATTAACCTGGTTTCTAATAAATTTTAAGCTTCACAAACAGATCTTGCTTTAATTACTACCCTTGGCGAGTCCGTATTCTCTGCAGAAAACCTTAATTTTAGTTTTGTTTATTTTTTTTTACTTTATTCATTTAGATTTTAAACTTTTTTTTTACTGTCTTTGATTTTATTATTTAGAAACACACTATTCCTGTCAAATAAATCATTGTACTCTAATTTTCCATTTTTATCCTAATGTGGAAGAGGATTGATTGTATGTTAATTGACCAGAGTACGGAAGGCAAGTAAGGCCAGACTTCTTAAGATATCTAGATAGATCATCCTAGCGTAGGTTTTATTACATTTCATTCTAATAACAATACATGTAGTTGTGCGTGTGCATCTGGGGGTGGATGGACGGTGGGATGTGAATTTGTACATTCGAACGAGCGTTTCCGAACAAACTTCAAACTAACCAACCCACAAATACGAACCAATACTTTAATACTGCACCATATATTTACAGCACTGCCAAACCAAGTCAACCAAAGCTCGTGTGTGCTTGTACGTGTGCGTGTGCGTTTGAGTGAGTATGCCTGTGAGTGTAGGAGTGCATGTGCGAATGCGTGTGCGTGTGCGTGAGCGTGTTCGTGAGTGTGTGAGTGTGTGTGTGTGTGTGTGTGTGTGTGTGTGTGTGTGTGTGTGTGTGTGTGTGTGTGTGTGTGTGTGTGTGTGTGTGTGTGTGTGTGTGTGTGTGTGTGTGTGTGTGTGTGTGTGTGTGTGTGTGTGTGTGTGTGTGTAGTGTGCATGTGCGTGTGAATGTAAGTGAGTGTGCGTGTGCGTGTGCGTGAACGTGTGTGTGTGTGCGTGTGCGTGTTCTTGTGCTGTGTGTGCGTGTGCGTGTGCTGTGCGTGTGATGTGCGTGTGCTGTGTGTTGTGATGTGTGTGTGTGAGTGTTGTGATGTGTGTGTGTGTGTTGTGTGTGTGTGTGTGTGTGTGTGTGTGTAAGTGTGTGAGTGTGTGAGTGTGCATGAGTTGTGTAGCTTATGAGTGTGTGTGTGTGTGTGTGTGTGTGTGTGTGTGTGTGTGTGTGTTGTTGTTGTGTTGTGTGTTGTGTGTTGTGTTATGTGTGTGTGTGAGCGTGTGATGTTGAGTGTGCATGTGTATCGTGGTGTATGTGTGTGTGTGTGTGTGTGTGTGGTGTGTGAATGTGTGTGTGTGTGTGTGTGTGTGTGTGTGTGTGTGCTGTGTGTGTGTGTGTGTGTGTGTGTGTGTGATGAGTGTGTTGTGTGATGATGTGATGATGTGTGTTACGTGTTAGTATTTTAATTGTGATTGTATGTTGTGTGTGTTGTGAGGTGTTCTGTGTGTTGTGAGTAGTGTGATATGTGTGATGTGTTGTGTGTTTGTGTGTGTGTGTGTGTGTGTGTGTGTGTGTGTGTGTGTGTCGTTGTGTGTGTATGTGTGTGTGCGTGGTGTGTGTGTGTGTGTGTGTGTGAGTATATTGATTTATGTGTGTATATATATATATACATATATATAATATATATAATATATATATATATATATATATATATATATATATATGACAAATTATGGCAAAACAAACAATGATTCCTCTGGCCAAAAGGGACAAAAAATTGCTAATACAGGGTGTCTATTGTTGATGGTTTCCAAGATGTTAATTTTTTAATTTTTTTCTATTTCGTGGACTTATTTCCTAAATCACGCTGTATCTTCCAAACTAGAAGAGTTACAAGAAAACACATTAGGAGAAATTTGTAGAAGATGAAATTGCCTTAAAGAATATTGAATTCATTCGAGACAAACTCATCATTCAACATTTTTAATGACATAATTAATTCAGAAATGATTTTTGTTCTAATCCCAAGACAAATTTTCAAGAGGAATATTTTCCAATAGAGATGGATTTGATACATGGCCGATAAAGGAAAAACTTCCTTTTTTCGTAAGCTTCACAACGATATGAAAAAAACTTATGGTTGACGTACTAGTTACTGAACTGTTACAGGAATACACCTCAGGAAAAACTTTTAGAGCATAAAATTACCTTCAAAAATATGATAGAGTAGATGAGAATTGACGATTTGTCCCTCACTTTACGGCAAGAAATACGTCTCCTTTACTGATATCTTTTCATCACCGTAGCAACGACTTGACATTAGTAAGTTAGTTGTCAAAATTTGTTTGCTATTACAGTTTTGCTGATTTCAATACGAGTTCTTTCTGTTGTAGTGATATTGTAATTTAGTTTTTGAGTCGTTCTTGTTCTTGTTATTATTATTGTTCTTGTTCGTGTTCGTGTTTTCCTTCCTGAGTCATGTTTTCAAATGAAGAATATGCCGATATTCATTATTATTATGGTGTTGCGCAAGGGAATGCGACTGAGGCTGCTAGACTGTATGCAGCTGTGTTCCCCAGAAAGATCTTGGAGGCCACGCCACTGTACCACCTCTTTCAATCCAACGTTGGGGATAATGTTCGTTTAGCCTATCTCTCACACCCCTTCCGTAGTGGGCAGGACAACCATCAAGTTGAACCCACATATCTGCTCTTGTTGCCAATGAAACCTCCCCCATCAATTCAGGGAGGTTTTCTTGAAGGGAACTCAAAAAATTCACTGAATTGACTCTATCTGGCAGAATATATGGACCAATAAGTTGATTGTTGAGTAAACCAGCACAAACATTAACTTTGAACTGGTGTTGAAAACTGTTTGGTCTCATAGTGTATGGGTTCTCTTGTGCCCAGACGTGCGTGTTATGGATATTGAAGATGCCTGACCTTGTAAAGGTGGCCTCATCCGTCCACAAGATTGCTTTTTGTAAATCTCGATCATTCCTAACTGAATTGAGATACCATTGGCAAAACTCAATCCCGACCTAGATCTCCATCTAAAGTTCTTGAACTCCCGTCACGTGATACGCACGTCTTCCGTCAAGCCTAAGAGTTCTCCGTATTGTTTCTCGTGGCATCTGCAATACATTGGATGACCGCCGCAAGCTAGTCTCAGGATTTGCTTGAAATGCTGGATTACGCCGTCAATCCTCAACATTATGAAATTCCTCTTGATCTCTTAGGATCCTAAAGATCCTCTCTCTTAGAGCAGTGTGTACTCTAGAGAAAACTCTCCTTTCTGGATGAATTCTTCTTGGGAAAGCAGCTGCATACAGTCTAGCAGCCTCACTCACATTCCCTTGGGCAACACCGTAATAATAATGAATATCGGCATATTCTTCATTTGAAAACATGACTCAGGAAGGAAAACACGAACACGAACAAGAACAATAATAATAACAAGGACAAGAACGACTCAAAAACTAAATTACAATATCACTACAACAGAAAGAACTCGTATTGAAATCAGCAAAACTGTAATAGCAACCAAATCTTGACAACTAACTTACTAATGTCAAGTCGTTGCTACGGTGATGAAAAGATATCAGTAAAGGAGACGTATTTCTTGCCGCAAATGTACAGATTGATAGAAAAGTGACAAATCGTCAATTCTCATCTACTCTACCATATTTTTGAAGGTAATTTTATGCTCTAAAAGTTTTTCCTGAGGTGTATTCCTGTAACAATTCAGTAATTAGTACGTCAACCATAAGTTTTTTTCATATCGTTGTGAAGCTTATAAAAAAAGGAAGTTTTTCCTTTATCGGCCATGTATCAAATCCATCTCTATTGGAAAAATATTCCTCTTGGAAGTTTGTCTTGGGATTTGAAAAAAAATCATTTCTGAATTCATTATGTCATTAAAAATGTTGAATGATGAGTTTGTCTCGAATGAATTCAATATTCTTTAATTTTATCTTCTACACATTTCTCCTAATGTGTTTTCTTGTAACTCTTCTAGTTTGGAAGATACAGCGTGATTTAAAAAATAAGTCCACGAAATAGAAAAAATTAAAAAAAAGTTAACATCTTGGGAACTATCAACAATAAACACACTCTGTATTAACAATTTTTTGTTCCTTTTGGCCAGAGGAATCAACTGTTTTCGTTTTGGCCATCGAGTTTGGTCACCTGTATATATATATATATATATATATATATATATATATATATATATATATATATATATATATATATATATATATATATATATATATATAATGTACAGTATGTCCCGGATCGACTTTAAAGAGGAAAATTCTCTTATTTTTGATTTCTCAGAAAATTTCATTCTTGCTGATTTGCCCTGCTTGTTTTCAAACCCCCGAAACACAAATTACTTGCTATTTAGCTCAAACAGTTCTCGAGATAATATCATTTTTCTTGAAAAATTCGAGCTTTTCGTAATTTTTTGAAGTAAATTGATTTGTTTCAAAGGAAAAATCAAATTGGTCTCACAAGTTTTAATTAATAAATTTAACAATTGGTGGTAAAATGAAATGAAATTCTAAAAAACTGAACTATTAATTTTCTATTCGAATAATGCTCCTCCCTTTTCCGCACAGACTTCAATGCGAGCTCTGAATTCATTGAAACTGCGCCTTATTTCTTCGATTGATAGGGACTGGACAACATTCCGTATCCTATTTTTCAATTGCTCTTCATCATTGTCTAATAGGTCACTGTACACAATTTGTTTTAAACGAGCTCACAGATAAAAGTCCATTATTATGAGATCAGGACTTCTCGGCGGCCATAGAATGGGACCATCTCTTCCTATCCAGTTATCATGGACCTCTGTATTGAGCCACTGGCGAATAGTACCGACACAATGAGCAGGGCACCCATCGTGCTGGAAGAACATTTCAATTTGGTAGTTCAATGGCAATTCATCCAGTTTATCAGTTAAAAAATTTTGCAACATTTCCAAATATGAATAACGGTTTAAATTTTGATCAAAAAAATATGGGCCAATAATTCCATGGTACGAAACCGCACACCACACATTAACTTTTTTCAAACATTGTCTGCGACTATCAATTCGGAAGTTTGGATTCGTCCTACTCCAGTAACGGCAATGTGGGGAGGAAACGACTCCGTTAGTTGAAAAGGAGAACATTATTCGTTTATGAAAATTTGAATCTTCTAAAACTCTATTGCCCATTTACAAACAAAAATCCAGACGTTTGGCTTCATCACCGTTCTCTAAAGTTTGCCTAAATTACGGCTTAAATGGTAAAATTTTGTTCTCCTTGAAGATTCTTTGTAAATGAGATTTACCTATCCCAATTCGTAGTGCCCTCCTTCTTAAAGACAACCTTGGAACTTCTGTTGCGGAATGAACGGCGAGAACAGCAGCAGCATCTTCTTCATCGAACAACTTCTTTGGCTTCTTTAGGTTTAAAACCGAGCCTGTTTGAAGGAATTTAGTTACCAAGTTTTTTGCTCCGGCATTCGAAATGGCAACCTCCGGGTATTTTTGGTTGAATTTTCTGATAATAACTCGGTAGCATTCTTCCCCAGTTCCGTAACATTGAATTTAATAAATTCTTTGTTATAAAGTCAACATTATAGCATACAATTCAAATTAGCATGAATTAATTTGCAGTTCAACAGAATTATCACATTTGACATTTTCTGTCAGTGGTGTTTTCAATGAAATCCGCCTACTAAAGTTACTTCTAAAATATATATATATATATATATATATATATATATATATATATATATTATATATATATATATATATATACAGTTTTCAAATATTCAAGTATATCAGGTAATGGATGTATTAAAGCAGATGTTTTATGTTAAACAAGATGAATTGAAATCTTTATTTTCGAGCATAATCATTTTTTGAAAAGTGCGTCGTTCGGGTGTTATTCGCAAAAAAAACATGGAAGAAGATTTCGAGGTGCTTGTGACACTGTCTTTCTCTCAAAACTTTAAAACGGCAAATGTAATCAGAAACAAATCGTTGTGTCCTCCATATTAAACAATTCAATTGGGCGCTGCTTTAAATTAGCCACAATTGTTTAGAGAGGTTTGAAGAAGCTGCACTTCCTAAAGAAGTCTAGTTTAAAGGCATTATCATATGTCGTAATTAAAATTTATGCCTACTGTTATCAAAGACAGTGCTTTATAGTTAACAGAAAAAAATCTAATCAACCAATGATGGTATGGGATACTGTTCTCGAAACCCCAAACAGTCAAATTTATTTAGCAAATTCTTAGTATGAACTTATAACAACAGTAAGCAGACACTAGACAACATAAGTAAGGTTTATTTAACTTTGCAGATAGACCATTTCTGATGTCATCGAGATACGGCCGTGGAGGAGGAGGAACACCTGGTACAAGTGGACCAAAACATGTTATCGTTGCTCCTCGAACGGATAAATTCTTTTTAGCATCCAGGTAAGTACGGTTTTAAATTTCCCATTCTTCACCACATTTGTAATACTTTTTCCAAATAAAAAAATGTATAACCCATTATTATTTAACCCAGATACGCCTGAAAAAATTTTTTTTGAATTTTTTCATAAATTTTGGGTATGTGTCTCCTATTGGCACAAGAATTAATGTCTAATAAAAAATTTTTGTTAAAAAAACGTTTTTATATTAAAAAAGTGGTGTTCGTTTAAACGAACAGTGGGCATATAAGTATTGAAATTATTAATATTTAAGAAAAATTTTTATTTTTTCTTAACACACAAAAATAACGTGTTAAATAATGTCTTTTATTATAACTTTTATGTTCGTGAGTTATAATCAATAAAACACCGCACATGAAGTGCGGCTTTGCATTTAGTGGAAATAGTTGCAACGGGTTTATGGTGCACTCTGCAACGCGTTGGTTTCTCTTCAGTTCCTACAAGGTGATCCATTCTATCATACCTAGAGTCAACGTTTTTCAGATTAAAGTGTCTAGATCGTTTATTGTAGTTTCGCGGAGTGTTGGTTTCAAGCAGTGCCATAGCTACCCTTCTGCGTAAAGCTAGGTGATCTAGTTTTCCATTTTCTATTTTTTTATGTAAAATCCATGCGTTTTGCACTGACAAATCTAACATGTGTGCAATCAATGGAAAGTACCACTTCTTTCCTCTAATTTCTGTTCTATATAAACTCATGTTTTGATCGCTACGATCAACACCACCCATGAATTTATTATAAAGTTTGATATTTTGCGATTGTTCGATATTGATCCATGAAAAGCGAGATACTGTATGCGTTGGTTGCACGCCTACAAAGCTTGATACAACGTTTACTGTGTTGTTGTTCCAGGTTGGTTAGTTGATCGAAAATCCCACCTTCCTCCTTTAGGATTCTTGAATATTTTGTTCGTAGGTAAAGGACATTTAGCTCTTCTATTCTCATGTAGAGTAGCTGTTGCTTTGATTTCTAGTTTAGTCAGTTGTTCAATCAATGGAACGCTCGCAAAAAAGTTATCAAAAAAAAAGTGATACGGTGCCCTTATTTTAGAACAAGGAACATCAGCATAGGTCATAATAACTGAAAGACCTAGCCTTAAGCTTTTATGGTCAGCCATCTCCGATTTTGCTCCTTGATAGGGTTCAAATCAGACAATGTACAAATAATATGTCGCACCAACCCACAGCTTATAGCCGTACCTAACAGGTTTTCCCTTTATCAATTGCTTATCGGGATATCTACCAAAATATGGAACCATTTTTTCATCAATGCTGTGTTGTTCCGTGAGGAGCATTTTCTAAGCATGTTTTGTTTATTTTATCAAATAAAGGCGTAACCTTAGAAAACGGATCGTTTTGACGAGATTATCATTATCACAACAGTGAATGTTGATCGTAAGGTGTTCAAAACGATCTCGACTAATTGCATTAGCAACAGCGTTGTTACGTGTATCTTTACAATTTTCCCACATCATTCTTCGACGACTAACTGTACAATATCCGCTCAAAACAATAACACTCCCAAAAAACATTTCATTTCTTCTATTGTGATGTCAGCCTTCCTATTGCGCTTTGAAGCATACATATTAGTAAAACAAACTACCATTTCTATAATTTCTTCATCAAAAAATTTAGCAAAGAGTTGCGATGGTAAACTTTCATTTGCGACAGTGAAAACAGGTTCCCACATTTTATTGAAATGTGGAGCGCTGAGATCAGACTTTTCCCATTTGTATACAATATTTTTTTTTGTTTAGATTTGACATACTGTGATAGAGGTAATGTATCACATTCATCCCATTTTTCATCATCGTCCTTGTCGTCGTTATAGAAAACTTCGGCTTCGGCTAATAATTGTGAGGCTGGTAAATTATTTATTTCTATATCTTGTTCGTCTGCTGAATCCTCATCTGTGAGGTCATCATTCGCGTTTATAAGAGGTAAAATTACAATCCCGGCTGATTATTAGTAGAAGTACTTGGAGTAGCATGAATGTCTTCTTCTAATTCGGCTAAGAGTTCGTTCAAGGTTAAACCGCTGCAAAAATTTAACCATGAATAAATGTACCCGTGTACGCCTACTGTTCGTTAAAACGTACAGACAAGTTTAGAAAGGGTTAAAACTAAAACCGTTTTAAGTTTTGATTTGAAATTTGCAATATATATATATATATATATATATATATATATATATATATATATATATATATATATATATATATATATATATATATAACCTCAATATCTATCTAACTTGTTTTATACGTTGCAACGCGCTTGAATTGAAAAAGGTAAAATTTTACTCACTTAACTAATCGGAGATCAACTGGAGTCGCCATTGTAGTGTCACTTTTCATAAAATAATGTTTACACCACAAAATCACTCACAATTGATTTCAAAACACGACAAATTGATTGACAAACGTTTTTTTTCAAATAATCTAGCTTGCGCCACCTGTTACAAGTTCAAGTAAAAACAAAAAAAAAACTTGTAGAGACCTGCACACTGTTCGTTTAAACGAACAGTAGTAGAACACCGGCACCTCTCCTTTCACTTTTATGACGTCATTTGACCTTGGGATTCCTCACGGTTGCCCACATGTGAGACCGTATTTTCCACTCCTATGGTTTCTTTTCGGAGGATTTTTTCAATCCCTAATTATTTTTGGGTTTTTTACTCGCGTGTAGGACGTGTTTTTTACCCCTATTTTATGGCCGCCCACGTATAGGACGTGTTTTTTCACCCTATTTTATGACCGCCCACGTGTAGGACGCGTTTTTTCTACCCCTATGGTTTCTTTTCGGAGGCCTTTTTAACCCCTTGATGGAATTTTTACCCTAATTACCGCCTCTTTGGCAGTTTAGCTCCTAGTAGGTAGGCAAATGCGTGCGAGTACAATGTTCTAATAAGGAGGCCTAATGCTAGCTTGTAAGACACGTGTAGGGCTTCGCAACTTGTTCTCGTGCCTTCGCCCCCTGGCTGGAGATGGTATGGGGACCCTAACCTTATAAGACAAGTGCAGAGCTTAGCCCCTATCGAGGGCCCCTTTGGTGCAATTGTATGCGGGTTCGAACTTAATCTTACAGTTGTAGGCCTTCGCCCCGTCATAAAAATTTGTATTCTAATAAGGTGGCCACAGCCTTGTAAGACAGGACTTGTATCAGGGTTTGCGCCCTGACCCCTTTGAGTTAAAATTGATTTTAGCGCCATCTAGTGGCGTATAGACTAATGAACATTTTCTATAATAGAAGTTGATAATGCACACCTCTCTCTTGCTCTATCTTGTTTCTCTCTCTCTCTCCCTCTCTCTCTACCTCTCTTTCGGCTATTTCTCACACACACAAACAAATCAATTAATTAATCAATCAATCAATCTCAAACAAATCATGCTCGATCAAATCAACCAGATCAATCTCAATCAATCAACCGAAATTGTGTTACAATTTGCGGAAATCAGATTACAGTTCAAAACTGAATACATTAAAGTCTAATTAAATATGACGTGAAATACTAAATAATTTCTACCCTAATGCAATGATACTCTTTATATAGGCCGATTCTCTAAAAACAGTTACCACCTATACGCTCGGAAAATTATGTCTGATTTATTTGCATGTTCAATTACATACACACAAAATTGTTTCATAGAAACGTGTGCATTAACAGTTATAAAAACCCCATTAAACAGACTGGAAAGTAATAATTACTTAATATATAACAGAGTTAAATTAAATTAACATGGTTTTAAGAATATCAAATTGATATAATGGAAATAAAAGGCAAAAGGTTTTAATGGTTTTATTATTATACGCGAATTAACAATAACTACAAGTTTAAAATCTACGAATACGTACCAATGATTTGTAGACCTGATTTTATGACGCCATCCTATAAGAGTAATAATACATTTTAAAAATCTTTATCGACATTTTTGTTAGCAATATCAAGTAAAAAGCATGTGTGTTAGAAATAATGCGTTTACCTTTAGAAGTGTTTTTATTTCAACTGTACCATACGTTGAACTGAAATATTTTTTATACAACGTATCCACATGTAGTCCCACTAAACAAGTTTTATGCATGGTTGGATATAAACTGGCTATTACATTCCGATCATTAACTAATTTAGAAAGTAATACACAAAACCTGGTTATTGCTACTGGTATTTATCATTTATATTGTACTTATAAATTTACATTCAAAACGCATACAAATATTTTAAAAATTTTGCTACGGCAAAATTACTTTTAAATAATTTGAAGTTTTAGATTACATAAACTATTGTTATGGAATGCATTATAAATATTTACAAAATATTTTTTGTCACCGTAAGTTACATTAAGACCTAAAAATGATTAGTCGAAATAATAAAAATTTCGGCCCGATGCTTTTTTATACGGATATATTCTCTCTTCTATGCAACACACACACACGCACGCACGTACGCACACACCCACGCACGCACGCACGCACACACACGCACGCACACACACGCACGCACGCACGCACACACACGCGCGCGCACGCATTTGCCTACCTTCTAGGGGATAAACTGCCAAAGAGGCGGTAATTAGGGTAAAAATTCCATCAAGGGGTTAAAAATGACTGCCGAAAAGAAGCCATAGGTATGAACCGACCAAAAAGTTGTTAACACAACCAAAAGGGCTATAATTTGGGTGAAAATTTCCTCAAGGGTTGAAAAAGGCCTCCGAAAGAAACCATAGGGGTAGAAAAAACGCGTCCTACACGTGGGCGGTCATAAAATAGGGTAAAAAACACGTCCTACACGTGGGCGGCCATAAAATAGAGGTGAAAAAATACGTCTTACACGTGGGCGATTAAAAAAATAATTAGGGATTGAAAAAGGTCTCCGAAAAGAAACCATAGGGGAGGAAAATATGGTCTCACGCGTGGGCGACCGTGGGGAATCCCAAGGTCAAATGACGTCACAAAAGTGAAAGGCGAGGTGCCGGTGTTCTACTAACAGTAGGCATATCTCGGTTAATTTGGCACATACCAATTGTTTGAATTGATTTTCTAATAATTACAAAACATTCTAAACGTTTGTTCTTCGGTTATTCCTTATTTCTTAGGAATGTCATGATATATTATTTACCTACATTAAAACAAAACGGTAAGGGACGGTTACCAGTCGACGGCAATGTTTGCAGGAGACCGGTACAGTCCTTAACGATCGTGATGCTTATACTGGACGATCGTACTGAATCCAATTGAAATAAAGTAATAATTACTAAATATCTCAACAAAAAGTTAAAAGTGATGTTTATATTTCGCCAATAAATACCGTTTAGTTCAGACGTCGGTAAGTAAAACACGTCGGTAAGTATTTACTTACCGACGTGTTGAGCCTATCAACCGTAAATACATTCTACCGTCTTGGAAACAAATATTGTAAATAAACAAAAATGCTCGATCATGCAAAGAAATACTTATCTTTAAAATTTTAACCTTATGGTTCACGTTTCAAAACTGCATTTCGTTTTTTTTTTCAATTTAAAACATTACAAACGTTTTATACAGTGCTTTTTTTAAAACCTGAACGTTTGTTTAATAAGGAACTCAGAGAGATACAAATATGTCGTCAACGTTCATTGTGAAAAGTAATTTTGTAAATTGAGCGTTTAAGAATAGTATGAACGGAAATAGTAAGTCTTCTCTAAAGCTTGAGAAACAGATAAATTATTTTAGATTTTCCGTTAGAACTAGAATTAGAAACATGCGTTTACATTTAAAATGAAGTTCTCTTCTCTTTAATTTGATGCCACAAGGGGAGCATTTGAATTTTTTTAGTTGGGTGGTTGGTGTTTAAAGACGCCGTAAAATTTACAAATCCAGTTGTCTTAATAGACAATCTTCATACTTATATCTCATTTAATTTTTTAATAAATACAAATTATAATACCCCGCCTAATTTAGACATATGTATAAACATACATTACTTATTGTTCAAAAAGAAGTTTTAAAATCACAATTCAGTGGAGAAAATATGTGACAAGCAACAAAACCTTTTTCAAATGAAATTAACATGAGCAATTCAGAAAAACCTTGTGAAAGTATATCTAAAGGCGTTAAAATTATATTTAAATTTAATTAATTAATTATTATTATAATTATCTCAGAATTTCAATCACAACTAAAGCCATTATTTCTGTAAAGGTTTTATAGTATACACGTAAATTAATGAATTACGTAGAGTAAAGTGAAGGTATATGGAGATAGCAGGGTCTATTTTGAATAATGCGATTATACGTGTGTAGTCAGGCGCTAATTATGCGCCACCTGGCGTCGTTAAAATAAATTTTTTTAGATACGACTAACTTCATCGAGCCTGGAACTGTTGAATAAATTCTGTTTTTCACGTGAAATAATTAAGCTCCAATTAGACACCATTTTGTGCCGCTAAAATGAAATGTTCCACCCTTATTGGAAAGATGTTAAAGTAAAAACGTATTGACTCGGCAAACTTCACAACCTTGAACTTCTGCATAAATAACTCCTTTCACATGCAGTACTTATGCGCTAATTGTGCGCCGTTTTGTGCCGCTAAAATAACATTCTGCTCCCCCACTGAAATAAGCTATTTCAAAAGTTACAAGACTATTACAAATCGTTTTACGGCCCCAAAGCAAAACTTTCGACCCCATTAGGAAACAAGTTATTGCAAAAATTATATCAGCACGGCTAACTTCACAGCCGTGAGCTTCTGGATAAATCAGTTTATTTCTCATGAAGTAATTAGGTATAACTTAGATGCCACTTTGTTTAACTAAAATAAAATTTTGCGTTCTTATAGGAAAAGAACTTCTTCATAAATTATATTTTTCTTATGCAGTAAC
This sequence comes from Vesta saturnalis, assembly GCA_036346205.1. Taxonomy (NCBI): domain Eukaryota; kingdom Metazoa; phylum Arthropoda; class Insecta; order Coleoptera; family Lampyridae; genus Vesta; species Vesta saturnalis. The sequence goes on along the minus strand of JARFJB010002229.1, from coordinate 110,393 downwards.
TATGCGCTAATGATGCAACGTGTTTTCCGCTAAAATATGTATATTTTTTTAATTAAGTGTTGGGGGTCGGGTGGGGGTCTGGGGTGGGGCTAGTAGTGGTGTTGGCTTCTTTTTAGGAGCGTGTTCCAACCCCTTGGCTGAATTTTAGCCCTTAATTAATGTCCTTCTGGCAATATTAAGAGCTTTTTTTGCGGTCTAACTCCCTGGTTAGGGGTGTTGGATGCCCCTGAGGTGTGGTCTACAGGCGATTTTGGGTGGTTTAAGAGGAGGTTAAGACTAGATAAAGCCCATATGGCTTCATTCAGGAGGGGCTAAGACTGGGCCACAGCCATTCCTTTTACCTGTTTGGTTGTACATGTATTAAGGCGGGGCTAAGACTAGACTACGCCCCTATCCTTTCTCCTGATTGGTTGAACCCAACCCTATGGCTTCTGATTGGTCCTTAGTCCCACTCTTCAGCAGCTGTGCTCTGTTTGGACGGCTAAGTCTCTGTATTCTGGTTGGCTGTGGCGGGAAATTTGAATTTGTATTTTAATAAGGCGGTATTGTTTTTAATTATGAGTTATAAAACAGAAATTATTTTAATTATAAGGCATAATTCAATTGCATCACCATAACCCATAATATCATCATAATCAAGATCCTCGGCCATTTTATTATAATTAAATTGTGTCATCATAACCCTTTTAATTACGCGCCATAATCATGACCGTCAGCCATTTTGTTTTGGCGGGAAATTTGAATTTGTATTTAAATAGGAGGGCCTTAATGCTAACTTGTAAGACAGGATAGGTCTTTGCAGCTTGCTCTCAGGGCTTCGTCCCTTGTTCAAAAAATTTTAATTTGTTTGTGGCGCCACCTCGCGGTATATTTTTAAAAGCATATACAGGGCGCAGTAATGGTTATGGAGGGAAATTTGAAGTAAGGTGTTCTAACCGTTCCTTAGCCATTTTTAATTTTAATTATGAGTCATAATCACTCTTAAATAAAAGCAGTAAGGTAGTAAAAAGTTGAAATCGGAGATTTCAAACACCAATGATAATAAAGGTATTTTATCAAAATCTGATGAAATATATAAAAAATTTTAAGCTAAAATTCAAGCAAATGGTAATACCTAAATTCTAAATAAATGCCAAAATAGAACAAAATATTACCCTAAATGCGCGAAAAATGTGGTGATGTTGGTCAGGCAAGATCCCTTGCAACACCAAAAACAAATTCCCACAGACACGTTCCGTTAAATAAGTCAAAATCGGTGTATCAGTCTTTACCAGGTCACGGTGTATAAATGGATTGGATTGTACACTATTCCGAACACATTCATAACCCCACCCAAAAGTACTCCGGTGTCATAAAGAGGAAGTCATGGTTAGGATGTAAACTATTGACGAGGCTAGCACGATATGAACCTAGGTACACAAAGCACCGTACAGGTCTAGAACACTGGACAAATCATGAATCATTAAAAACTAGAATCTTGAAGATAGTTTTTGGGTAACCAAAATAAATTAATACGAATCAAAAACAGATAAGTATTTAAGCATTTCTAGTATTATTACCAACGGTTACCAGATTGAAAGTTTCACGTCAAGTAACAATCAGAGGTAAACTCAAAATGATTATTTCAATTTTTACTATTGTAACCATAGCAAAATGTAAATCCAATAAATAAAAATAATTTACCTGAGAATTAAGGTACCAAAAAATCGGTAACATCAGTTGCACAATGTGATCTAAATATCAACAACCGTGCTAAATATTTGTAGCAAAAATAGAATAAATAGTGTGTGAAATAAGCACAAAACAAAATTAAATTGCTTTTGAAAGACAATCAAAGTAATTAAAATGTAAGTAAGAAACTAGAATGTAATAGTCTCAAAAATACTATTGAATAAAAGTAATTTCGATTTAATGTGGTTTTTAATCTTTAACGCGAAAAATACCCAAAGCTTTATCATTAAGAGTGGCCAATCGGTACGTGGTTAGACCTAACACTTCAGTAAATTTTGGGGCTAACTTTTGACTATAATCTTTCGTCGCATCAGATAAGGTAAAATTCTTTTCCAAACTAGATTGCCGACGTTTAATTTTAATTGACGACGTCGCGGAACCTTCTGCTTTATTAATTCTTTCAAAAAATTTACTTGGGGATACTAACTTGCATTAAACCCAATGGATGGAACTTCGTAAGAATCTAATAGATTTTTAAACAATGCACTCTTAAATTGAGGGCCCTTGCCAACCATACAAGTTTGTGGTACACCGAAGACTAGAAACGCATAATTTTCAATAGACTGGCAAATGCCTTAAGCAGTAGCACTGTGCATTGGGTGAATCAGAGTAAATTTGGTAAACCAATCGCAAACAACCAGCAAAACAATATTACCATTTTTCGATCTTGGAAATGGACTTAATACATCGATTGAAATGCGTTCAAAAGGAAAAGAAACAACCTTCTTTTTGCCCATAAAACCATAATGACTAAATTGTGAAGATTTACTTTGATTACAAATACTACAATTTCGAATGTATTTGGAAACGTCTGATTTCATTTTTGACCAATAGTAAATTTTTTTAATTTTCAAAAAAGTTTTAAAAACACCAAACTGTGCTAATGTAGGATCATCGTGAAATTTTTGCAAAATATTTTTCCTTAGAGATTTAGGAACAACTAATTTCCATTCCACTAAATTGGATTCAATATTTAAATCATTTGAAATAAATTCGTAAAGTTTATCGTTTTCCCGTTCAGTAATAGAATAATTTTGCTCGGCTTTATTTAAAGTACGAAAACCGTAAACAATAACCTTTACATCATCTCTCTCATTTTGGGTTAAAACACAGCCAATACCACAACTGGAGGCATCGCATTGTAAATAAAGATAGGAGTCATTAGCTTCGTTGTTCCAAGAAACTTTTTAAGATTTCTTTATTCCTTTAAGTAAACTGTTAATTGGAGCTAAAACTGTGGAAAATCGTTAATAAATTATGGTGTACAAAACTCACATTTCTTTAAATTAATATTTAATTTAGCATCGTTAAGCCTTCTAGAAACCTCTTTTAAAATAGAAATATGTTCTTTAAATATACTTGAAAATATAATAATGTTATCTAAATAGACAAAAACCGATTGTGATAAATCATGACCCAAAGTGGAGTCCATAAATCTTTGTAACGTACTGGGTGCATTGGTAAGTCCCATTGGCATAACGATATATGCAAGTAAACCTCTACGTGGAACAGTAGAAGCAGTTTTTTCACAACTTTCTGGGTCTAAAGGAATTTACCAAAAAGCTTTCTTTAAATCTATTGAAGTTAAATACCTAGCATCCCTTAATTTATTCAAAATGGCGTTTAAAAATGGCAATAGGTAAGCAAAAGGTGAATTCATATTTAATTTCAAATCATATTTGTCAATTAAAAACGTTGGGGGCTTACCTAGAATTGTACCAGTAGCTTCACTGTCTAATAAAGCCAAAAATTTTTCGTTAAAAATTTTTACATTAACAAAAGGTCTACTATCATTCCTTTTTTCAACAAATTTTGAACAAATTTTTGGAGTTCCATAAAATTTATTTACAGTAATCAACGATTCTTTCCAAATATGTTTGTCAGTCTCTGAAAAATTGTTAGGAAAGTGTCGACTAACCGAACACTTCCCAATTAAAAGGTTTTTTGAAAAATTGCACTTTGGGCAGTTAGTAGAAGTCTCGTCGGAATAAACACATTTGTAACAAAAGGTAATATTAATATTATTATCATTGTCACCGGTGTGACAGGTATGTCCTAAATTATTTCGGTAATTGTTCGACATTCCGACAGAATGTCCCTAAAAAGGACCGATTTAAAGGAGGAAGGTTTTTGATGTCCCCGTATATGCTCGAAATGCTGACCATCATTCTGTGCATTGCTGAAGCCTCTTATGGGTAGACAAAACTGCAGCTTCAATTGTGGCTCTGAATAGGTTACCTAGAAATTGCGATTTTAAATGTTTGTAAATTTATACACCAGTATATACGCCACCTTCAGTAGTGACGGCAGAGTCAATCTGCACAATATGTAACCGGATTCGTAACGCAATACGTAACATACCGAGAGCCGAAATTGAAGCTGCAGTTTTGTTTAGTCATGAGAGGCTTCAGCAAGGCATAGAGCGTGATGGTCAGCATTTCGAGCATTTACTGGGGCATTAAAAACCTTCCTCCTTTAATTTGGTCCTTTTTAGGGCCACAACTTACATAATAGAAACAATTCCAGGGAAAACATAGTTAAAAAAATTAAAAATTTAAGGGATTTTCGTATAAAGTTTTCTTTGGCCGATATTTTAGGTTAGGAACAAGATATCGAGATGCGGTTTTCGCGAGCTTGTTTAGACATCATATAGCTACTTGTTTATGAAAAAAAGTCATGCCAATGCATTTAATTTTTTTGCGAAAATTAACCGTTTCTGTCGGAATGTCAAACAAAGCCCTCTAGCAACGACATATGAAACTAACAAAACTTCAAGTATTATAACATTTGTAGCCCAAGAATAGCTCATTTCAACGCGCCCAAGTGTGTTAAAATCGGCTTAGCAGTTTCGAAGATACAGGGGGTTATTTAAGGAAACCTTTGAATAACCCCCACCACTTTATTTTTAGACATACGTCAAAAAGTGCCAAACAAAAAAAGTTCAGATTATCCTCGAATTTAAAGATCAGTTATTTTTGTATTAGGTTAATATAGCAGAATTCACAGAAACATCACTTTTTTAGATCCAAGACTGCAGTTACGTCCCCTAGCGGCCTTTTCAGAAACATGAAAATATTTTCCAGGTTTATGTATTGGCCGTTTTAGTAACTTTTTTGCGCAAGCCTCTACGATGGAAAGTGTCCCAGATACAGTACCTCGTATTCTTAGTTGGCCACCCTGTACACATTCATCTGTAAGTGGGTAGAGGACCTTGAACTACCTAGTTATATGTAATTACACTTTTATGACAAATCAAGTAAGATATACAGCGTTTAATAACCATTAATTGATTAAACTGGATGTAAAGTATAAAGAAAATTAGGACAGGAAACGCGAATATCTTAGTAGGCCTAAAATTAGTAATACTTAATTATTTCGAAAACGAATTAAAAATATGAATTATAATTACAGGGTTAGTAATGCAAATACAAAATATGATAACTTTCATAATGGTGTAATCTCTATTATTGATGAACTAGCACCTAATAGAAAGAAAGTACATAAAGCGACATACAAGGGATGGATTAATGCAAAGATACTAAATCAAATTAAGCAACGTGATACATTATGCAAAAAGTTCTTTTTACAGGGAGTAGTTTAGATTGGAATAAATACAAACAAAAAATAATGAGGTGGTATGCATGATAATGGCAATGAAAATTAAACACTGTGAGCACACTATTGATGAGAATAAGTATAATTCAAAACAAATGTGGAAAACTCTAAAACAGATTATATCAGGTCAAGAGAGTAAATGATATGACGAAATGGATTTTGAGGAAGGTAGTAATAGTGAAACTAATGTAATAGTCAATATATTTAACACATATTTTAGGTGTAGAAGAAATCGTAAATAGTTTACCAAATAACACTGATTTAAGAACAATAGACCTAAGTAAGAAGGCTTCTGTCTAATTTGAAAAAAATAGTTCTGAGGATGCCAAGTAAAAGTAGTCAAAACGAACTCCAGATGGATATTTTTAAGATTGCGTTTGATGAATTATGTAACCCGTTGATTAATCTAATTAGATCATCACTGGAAACTGGAGTACTGCCGGTGAAATTGAAAATAGCTACAGTAATACCTATAAGAAGAGTGAGAAACACAAAAGAAGTTGATGAATTTAGACCAACCAATACATTAGTGTCTGAAACAAAAATTTTAGAAAGAGTAGTTTGTAATCAGTTATTAAAACATGTAACGGAAAACGATATATTGAATATATATCAGTCTGGATTTAGAGAAAAGTATGATTGCAAAGCAGCTTTACAACTAGTTTTGAGTGAATGGACACAAATTATGGATGATAACTTGGTTACAGTGACTGTTTTCTTAGTTCTAAAAAGAGCACTTAAAACAATTTATAGAAAAAGATTATTATTGAAACTAAAATGCTATGGTGTGGAAGGTAAAATGTATGAATGGTGTGAAAACTATCTAACTGGAGCAATGCAAAGAGTGAGATCTGACGTAAGTATATCTGATGAGGAAATCAACAAATGGGGTGCACCTCAAGGCAGTGTACTTGGACCACATATATTTATATTATATATAAACGATATTGAATGTATAATCAAGCACTGTAAATATAGTTTATTCGCTGCCCAACGTAAATGAATGGCTGACAATGCACAAACTAAAATTAAATATACAAAAAACAAAAGCGATGATCATTGGGAATTGATGTAAATTTACATTGCAAGTAAAAGAAGTAAAAATCATCCTCATTGAGATTATAGATTCTATAAAATTTTTAGGATTAATTATTGATAAGAATTTAAAAAAATATCAAAGACGACTGGAGTATTGAAAAGGTGCAGCAGGTACTTATCGTAAAGTTGTCAAACTACTGTATATAATATTATAATTATTTTACCTCATTTCTAGTATGTAGTTTCTGTAATATATTTAGCAAATAAAGGAGGTGTCGATAGGCTTCAATTGTTACAGAACAGAGCAATGAGGGTAATATTAAGCTGCGATAAATATACAAAAATACGTATCATGTTAGATAGATTACAGTGGGTGGTCGTAGAAACATTATTACTAATTAATTCACTTACTTTCATCCACAAAATAAAGCTGGGTGTAATGCCAAAATATTTGTCCAACAGAGTGAAAAGCTTCAGTGATGTGCACAGCTATGAAAGGAGAGGTAGGAATCATTTCACCATGGATCATAAGGATATCAAAGCGGGGCAAAATACTAAATTTTTTAAAGGTGTTAAGCAGAATAACCTATTACCAAATACACTAAGGGAAATCGAAAATGTGAAATCCTCTAAACGGAATTTAAAACACTATTATGTTAGTGAAATATGTAGATGTATGCGTTGACATTAATTAATTGATAATATATAGGATTAGAATTAATTGCAATATGTGTACACAAAAAGAAATTTTTTTTTGTAAAACTGCAAATTATGCTAAATAAAGGTATTATCATTATTATTAATTCGCCTAGCTTTTGTAGTATCAATTTGCTTTTGTTGTTGCAAGCGGGAATTACATCGAGGCAACAATACACGAAAAATAATAGAAATTTTAATATAATCCAACATTGACCTGTACTTTTCCGAAAAAATAACTTTTCAAAGAAAAAACACATTGAAACTAACAAAAAATATGTATTTTCTCATACCTCTGGATCAAAATACATTTTTTAGGATAAAATCAAAAGAAAAAAAATGAAAAATTTTTATAGGAAAAAAATGTCAATATTTTTGTTGCAAACTTACCACACAGTATCTTGAGGTAAATACAAAAAATTTTCCTCATCACACCTTTTTTTCTCAAATTTGATAAAGAATTACCTTTTTGACGGTTTTAAAAGTTCAAGTCAAATATTGACAATGTTGTCAATAGGGTATGGTAAATATTTTTGGCGATTTTTAGGTTAAGATTGATGCCGAGATTGATGACAAAAGTCATTTATGAAAAAAAAACTAATACAATAATTTCCCATGTGGTGCTGACCTTTTTGCGAACATTGTACATATATATATATATATATATATATATATATATATATATATATATATATATATATATATATATATTACGCATTACGTTCTTTTCATTTATAAATTAATAAATCTCGCGACTTGCCCTCGTCATTAATCTTGAAAATATATGTTAATTTTTATTGTTTTATATGGCGATACTAGGGTAAGGCTATACTTATCTTTGTTTTTTTTTTGTGGGGAAAAATAAATGCATGTTCTGTGTGCATGCATAAATTACTCATTCTTTGAGGAAACGTTATCAACGTCCCATTGTAGTAAATTGTATCCACTGTTTAGTCTTTGTGTTATTATTAGATATATTAATATATACCAAATATTATCCCTTGTTGGGAAATTGATAAATAAATTCCGCTTACTGAGAGAACTTTCGTTTATTTGTTATTCCTGTTGCTTCCCTGGTTCAAGCTTTACAGGGCCTCTCTTTCAAGAAATAATGGTGTTACGGTCGAAAATGAAACTAAAACGGCAGGTAACAGATAATTAGAGTGCACGGGGCTAGCTCGGTGGGACAGAGGGCGTGTGCGTGTTTTTGAATTTAAAAATACTGAAGGTGGTTAGTCTTATTGTCGAAAGTCACAGATAAGGGTGGGTCGTAATTGGAATGTAGTCAAGTAAAAGGGCGCCAGACTGTTATTTAGACGAAATCGGTAAGAATACATCTGGGCACATGTAGATAAATCACCCTTGAACAGTCAAAAGATCTCACTTATCTTACGTTGGCTACCTCCAGGTGCGCGTCGAAGATGCTTGGGTTTCAATGATTTCTTTAAGTTTATATTTCGTTACGTTACAACAAAATAATTCAAACACCATAAAAAAATAATAAACGTTAAATGTTACGCTTAAATCCTATGAACTCAAATTTAAGTGCTACTCATCTTCAAAGCTCCAAACTAAAATAGTTAGACATAAACTAGATAAACGTCATTTAATATTCCTCTAATCGGTTATGTTAAACAACACAAAATATTTAATGAAACTCAAAAAAACTGTATGATCCTGAATGCTTCACTTGCAGGAAATTACCACTGGTTACTTTTAAAATGAATCAATAAAAAAATAATGGAATCAAAATTTAGCTTTCGATTAATTCTTTAGGTTTGAATAATAAAATCACTATTCGTAAATTATTGCTTTCGCTGGTCGAGAGGAGGACACTAGAAAACGGGGACATAAAATGGTCAACCTTGTAAGCTTACCAAGTGGAGTTTGATTTTAAACTACGGAAATAGAATTATCTAAATATGAATAAATTCAAACAATACGTAATCAATTGGTCACTAAAAATCAATTTTACCATGCAAAATGTTCATATACGCAAATTTGCAGTACATTTAATTAATTAATAAAAAAAACAGAATACCGAAGATATCGCAAATAAAAGCAGTTCGTCAACCGGAGATGACGTGAAAGCATCAAATTCCGCAAAATAACACCAAATCAAACGACAGGTTTATCCGCTCGTCAACAAATAATTTGACCAAGTTTACAAATAAAGATATGGTAAAGCATTCACAATAACGTACAATATTGCATTACCTTCTCCACCGGGCAGCAACGAGAGCAACGGGAACGGCTCCAGGATACCAGTAGAATGTCCTTGATCGGCAAACCAATACGGCAATTTCCCAGTGTTAATTTCGATAGTGATACGTTTATCTTAATTGGTTAGGACGATATATAGTTTACGTGCACAAAACGAGTAGCTTTTACACACGAGATATTTCCACACTTTAACGTTCAATTAAATCGGTAGCTCTATTTACAAGTCTGTTTAATTATTAAAATGGCAAGAAAAGGTCTGTTTACAAATTATTTACAGTGAGACTTTCGTCTGTTGCAGCTGATTTTCTGTTACGGGGGAAATAAAACGTTGTACCTTCACAATGGTTTCATTCGGTAATATAAATCCGCTTTAAGCGCGTCCATGATCCACTACTAAGATGCACTTAAACACATCACTTAGTGAAATGTTCGTTAATTAACCCCACGGTCTGTAACTTCAAAATAAATAACCAAGAGGGATGAACATCTACACAAATATCCACAAAACGGGTGCTTTTATTTGCGGTCCTCCAGGTATTCGAAAAAGGCACGCTCCCAAGCTCACATATCACATCTCGTACTCACGAAAGTCAGATCGAGAATCCCCGCGCAATTAACCGCGCAAAAAACAGTTTCTTCCCCTCTCCGTAATATTGCACAATCTTTCTCAACATGATAAAACTGCTGACTTTCTTAAACGATAATGGTAATTACTTAACACTAATAGATTGAAATAGTCTACTACGGCAGAAAACGGCGTCAATTACTAAAACGCAATAAATAGAACCCATGAACACCCCCTGCTTAAACAAGCAAACCAAAAATAATCTCATCCTACACTTTAGATACGAACTTTTCTTATCTACATTTTATTTTAACGAAATCTTTTATAAAAGTTCACAGGAAAACTAATTTAGATTTAACTTTAAAATTTCCGATTTCCATTTAATTAATCCACAAAATATGTAACTGCTAATTTCGGAAATCAAATCTTAATTGCACACGAACAGTTTAATTCGAAAACCACTACAACTTAGAAAATCAAACAATCTATTGTTACTTTCACTTGTTCCTTGATGAACAAACACAAGTTTCGTTATCGTAAATTGAACCACTAGCAAAAAAAAGAATAGAAATAAAAAAAATTGTACATATATACCGGGCGTTCAAATACACATGACAATAGTTTATCTTTTCTTTCTTTAAAGCTTGTGGTGCCTATTTTTTGTCTGTTCTCCCCATCTTTCTGTCTACAATTTTGTTCTTGCTTTCTAACTAACCTAACCATCCGTTTACTTTTTTCAACGTTTCAAAACACCCACGCTATCCGAGTGCTCTGCGGCATCAGGTCCGTTTGACTGAGTTATTAGTCGAGCTAACTAATTTCTTTCAATTTTATGTGACGTGGTAGGTTAGACACGTGGCACATTATTACCTACACGCGTAAGATAATTAAATTAAGATGCCAGATTTATTTTGGAATTTGACGGATGTTAAACTTTGTTATTTCTTTTACGTTGTAAATAGCAAGCAAAAAAATTGCAAGTAAAGGAATTTTTATTTAAATAATTACCAGTGGTGTATCATAGTGAATTTAGGGATATATTTTTGTAGTTGCTGGAATTAAGGTCAGGTTTTAAAAAAGCTGAAAGAGAACTAGTTAAGGTAAATATAAAAAGTAAAATGCTAGGACAAGTAAACAGCGAATCAGAAATGTTTAGTCAAGTATCGCAAGACATTATAATGGAAACGCCATAACAAAAGTAAGAAAGGAACGAGGGCGCCATATTAGCTCATGTATAAAGCAGCTGTCAGAACAAATGGAATTATCGCAAAAAAAATGGAAATGGAAACAAGGCAAATGTCATAAAAAATGGAAATGGCACAAAAGAAGAAGCAATGGAACGTTGGGACAGGGAACTAGACAATAAGAAAGAACAAACAAACCAACAGATATGTGCTGAAATGACTAGAAGGACGCAATGAAAATAGAGATAGGCAGGCACCAAGAAGAGAAGAACTCAGCCATCATGACGGGCCGAGAGAGGAACGTCCAGACCGAAGAAGAGAAAATCCACGCCAAATATACGGAGTAAACTGGAGATATCTATACCGGAATTACAGAGGTAACCGAAGACGACGTGGAAATTATGGACCACCAAACGAAGAAAGGGTCCAAAATAACGAATAGGAAGTATCTGATAATTTAAACTAGAACATCACCTGCAGAGCAGCTAGAAAACACACAAGAATGTAATTTCGTACCAAAAGTACCAAAGATTAGAAATGTCAATGAAAATATACCAAAATTACCTACAGTAGGTATATCAATCTAAGGAGTTACTAGAAGGATTACCAAAATAAAACGACAAGCCTTTGTAAATATGGAAATTGGCGGAAGTAACCAACAAACAGTTTGAACAGTTCTGGTATTCTCGCAATGGGCTGGCTGATAAAAACGATCGACGTTCTATGATAATGAAGAAACATTTCGAGGTACATAAAGAATTAATTAAGATTGATATCAATTAAACAATTAAAAAGATCAATTTAACCAAAAACAAGGAAGCGGGTCAGTTACAGTAAGCCCGTCTCAAACAGATAACGATTACACACATAGTCGTGTCATATTGCTCTATTATTGTATTTCCGCTTGAAAGCACTGGGGGAATTATTAATTTGTACATAACAATAAGAAGGATCACCTAAAATTATCCTTCTTCAAGGTCTTTCATATCTTACTGAGGCGTTGTTATAATCTCTCTATATTTCCAGAACGCACTCGAACCAATACGAAAATGGAGTGTGGTATATTATGAGCAGTACAAGAGTATATAACAATGTTATATCACCCATTAGTATACTGGATATCATAAATCAATAACATACAGTGAAATAACGGTAATTTATTAATGGTAGTAGTCAAATCAAATTATGAAAACGTACGTAATCTATCCTTTTAAATTTCCCCACCATTCAATAATCAGATTAAACTCTTCATTCTAAATAATCCATAATTTTGTTAAACGTTCAAAAAGAGGTGAATGTAAACCTTTTTGTATAAACGTGATACCTCTCATTGCTACTTTATAACACAAAACGAAAACATAAAAACACAAACAAACTTTTGTAAAACCATTCGACGGAGTTGAAATGGAAAGAATAACTTACTATTCGTGTTTACTTTTTGCGATAGTCGGGTGGTTTTGTAATTTTGGTGCAAAACTTTTATTGTATAATAATAGAGTATTATAATCTGTCAAATATACTTCATGTGTAACAACCTATTAAATTGTATAAAAGCGCTTAAAACAACATACTTTATTCTCAATAATTATAAATACTAAGATTTTGGTTTTAAGTCGTGCATTTACGCATCGATGTTATACAGAAGTTGTAGCTACCGTCGTCAATCAATCAAAAGAGGTAGGTTTTGTTAATATCGACAATTACATGTAATATTATTTTATGTGACTAATAGAGATAATAAATAAAATTCTCTTTCATATTAGTATAGTGTTTTCACTATAGGATTATCGGTACGAACTCAGTACTTTATTTTAGAAATCACATACTTAAATTGTTTTAGCCTTTTACTAACCTACGTAGATTACGCTTGATTTAAATTTCAACAATGTTTAAGGGCCTCGAGGAATAACTAATCAGAAAGATGACCCTTAATCATTATTTTCTGTAAATAAACAAACACTGCTTTTGCTACTTTTAGAGTTAAGAATAGTACATAAAAACAGAAATGTACACTCCCATCACTGATTTGATCATTGCTTTAACTCTCACTATCATCGTTTCCATAATCTTCAGCCAAGGTTTATTACAATTTGAATTACATGTTCATGTCTTTGAGACATTGCCAATAATCCATAATTATAGTGAGAAGATGCGTGCATGTAAACAATGACGTTTTGTAACTAGGAGATTGTACCAACTGCTTAAAATCTTTTTTTTTTCTGTTGGTTAAATTCATAGTAATCATGTTAATTTAAGAAAAAGTCTAATAAGATTTACTAATAAAGTTAAATTTTTGATTTTAATTATTTATCACATTCTATTTTGAATGAAAACGACATAAACATTTGAAATTTGGGGTTTATTTTTTTTTATGTTTGCCCAGTGTCTTATTAGTACGATTCATTGTATTGTACCTTAATCGACTTGATTGTTTGTTTAAATTCTTAATTCTCGTGTAATTTTTTGTTTGTATTTATAAAAAAAGAACTGTTCTTTTAAGAACATGCGTGTATATCATTTCGTGATTATTCCTAGAGATATCAATTGGTTAGTGCAATCGTTTGATTCACCTAACCTCATAATGGCGGACTAAAAAGAACTACATATAAACACACTACAAAATAACGTCATGAAAAAGTTATGACGTGCCCACATCTTCTCATTATTCTCACTTTACCTTTTCTGTTAATTAATAATAACAATATTACAACATATTTCCGTTGTTACCTGCTTTGGTACCAGTTTTATGTTTTTAAAACATTTTAGACTGTGTTTTCACCAAAATGACAACACTGTTTACAAACAACAATAACTTGTTCAATTTCAACTGTTTCGGCGTTATTTCACTAAATCTAACAAATGTTCCAGCAATTTGTTGGAAAATTGAATTCCTGTTCATTTTCATTAACCGCTCACTTATTACTTGTTTTCACGGGAAATACATTTTCTTCAATGTTAGAGAGGTAACGAACAATGATTTATGTGTTTGGTAATTCGCAGTGTGTTTAAATGACAATATTAAACTGGTTTTAACATTGATGTTGTTCCAACATGTGTGACGACATTATGTTTACTCTCGTTATGCGGTTTGTGAACACTTTTTATGAAATCGTATCATCAAAATCATTTAATACCATCTAAAATTGAACAAAATGTCTGTGTTGAGGTACGCAGTATCTTTAAAAGGTGTCAAAAATATCTTGATCGGTGTGTGAGTGTGCAAGCGCACGGTATTGTGCGGGTAGAGAAGTTGGACGTCCAACATGGTATTTACATATGTTCTTTTAGTCGTTGGAATAAAGTTTGAAATAAGTTTCTGTTAGGTTGGCGACGATTTGGGTACAATTCGTTATACCTTCTTGCTGCAGCTCCTCTATTAAATTGCTCTTGGCAAAAAGGCGCAATCATATCGGCCATCTCAGAGTTGGAAAATAAATTGTTATGGGGCATTTTACAATAAAACAAGAAAAGTACTCAGAGCTGAAACAAGAAAAATGAACGGAAACTTTAAGAACAACAATAAACTCAATAATAACTCAGTAGAACAACAATAAAGTGGTTTACAACTTGAAAATGATGTAACAAATGCATTAATATTAGTGTGACAATTGGTAACCTGATTCAATCGTATTTCGTGAAAAGCTTTAAATTAGTAAATTAAAATGTTTTTCTTGAAAACGGTAGATTTTGTGGATATGAAACAAGTGCCCCTTTTTTATGTAAAATTATATTCTTTCCTCACAGAAACGAAAGTATTGGTGATAAGAAAAATATGACAGAAATATACGAAAAAAAAATCTGTCCACAGCGCCCTCTACAATATGCAGTATGTCTCATAAACTGATAATATTGAGCTTCCTCCGAAGTGAACGTGTTCCAATTTTCAGCATTGTGTATATTTCATTTTTGAAATATACCCAATGTTAAAAGTATTTTTTATCACTTTAAAGAGCTGTAACTTCTTCAGGAAGCACATTTGTACTAAGGCATGTTTGGTTTAATCGATCCCATTTGACCTAAAGAAGCTGTAGTTGAGCTGTATCCCTATACTTTTGGGACATCCTGCATATACCGGGTGTCAACTGAATTATTATAAATACCTTAATTTTGTTAAAACAAGAGATAGAAATTTGAAATCTGGGATAAAGATTCAGTAGATAAAAATACATTTTTTGATATTAAAAACAGCTGACTATCACTTCCTGTTTTACTGGAAGTGGCCTTATCTTTCTTGTTTTAAATAGGATTCTACAATTTAGAATAGAACAATACCTCTCTAAATTCCCATTCCAATGATGTATCACAAGTCGTCTTATGTTTTCGAAATGACTGTTCAGTTTTTGTTTATTTCAATGTTCCGGAATTTTGAAGTAAGTATTATTTTACAAAATAATTCAATAAATAGGCCAAGAATATTATTTATTTTTAATCTCTTAATTGGAATTTATAAAATTCTGTTTAAATAATTAGTATTTGTAATTCCACGTTGTCCGAAAATTACTAATGTTTAAAAAATGTTTCACAAATAGTTTCAATAGAAATCACTAAATACTATATACCCATAAGAAAGTAAATCCATTTTACTATCTAAAAACAACACAACAAAAGTTAACTTCTAAATCTTGTGTTATAAAATAACAGTAATAAATAAAGAATGTTCTTATTTAGAATAAAATTCAGTTTACATTTACTCAGTATTCTTTGAAAAAACAATTGAATGCAAACTCTTGGCAGTGTTAAAAACGTAGGGCATGACATACCTATTATTTGGATTCATTAAAACTTTCAGTTAACGTTGGATTCGAAACTGTCACAATTAAAAAAAACAGCATTTAGTGGACATAACATCAGATAGGCATTTACCTAAGTAGGCTTGGAAAAACATACGAATAATTGAATGGAAATAATAATTGTCAGATAGTTTCATTTCCAAAACGTTATAGTTGCGACATATTCACATTGTTAAAAGTTTTTAATTGTTAAGAAATCATTGACTACCTAGATATAAGTAAAAATTGTTTATTTAAAATGCCACTTGGGAAGAACATAAATATGTTGATCATTTATGGCGAATGTCAGAGAAATTCCAGAGTTGTAGCAAGATTATACGCTGAAAGGTATCCAAATCTCCACCCACCGCATTTTACCTATTTTCTGTATTTAGAAGATTATTTGAAGTATGGACGTAATGAAGGTGGTAATAAAATTTTTATTATAAATGAAGAGAGTGAAATATATGTACTAGCGTATATTGAATATTATCGCACCGCTTCGTTGCGAGATATTGCTTTAAATTTAAATATTAGTCATGAAAGCGTAAGAAGAAAGAAAATTCACCATTATTCGTATGAAAATGATTTTCCTAGAAGACTTGCATATTGTAATTGGTTTCTAGAAAACTACAATCGAGAGGAAACATTTCATCACAAAATTATTTATTCCGATGAATCAAGATTTACCAATCTGGGAATGTTTAACCAACAAAGTACCAAATATTGGGCCACGGAAAGCCGCCGGTTAGTAAGAGATGGAGCATTCCAGCAACGTTTGGTTAGGAATGGTGGGAACCCATATTATAGGACCATCTACCCCTGAATGGACAGATGTATCTAAATTATGTACAGAACGAAATTGAACTTTCTTAAAATAATCTTCCAGCAAAAAATTCCATATTTCAGCAAGATGGTGCACCTACCCACAACTCACGAATTCTGACTAATTATTTAAATCAGAGATTTTGCCAACAATAGTTGGGAACAAATGGCTCTATAAGGTGGCTCGTTAGGTCATCTGAGTTAACCTCATTGGATTTTTCCATTTGGGGCTACTTAAAAGAAAAGGTCTACAAAACCACCACCTGCACCTCTAGAAACCTTCAACACCGAATACATCAAGCAATACAAAGTATTTCAAGAAGTCAATTAGAAAATGTTTTGCGAGAAAATATTAGGAGAGTTTTATTATGCCAGGATCAGGAGGGCTGAAGAATAGAACATTCAATAGAATAATGTAGTTTTGTAAGCTTTTTTACGTTTTACTGTTTTGTTATGACTTTATTGTTCGTTACCTTGTAGAGTACCTAGGTATAAAAATAGTTTTTTTTAATTACAACTGAAAAAAGTCCAATTTTAGTATATTTTATACCCTGGTAGTATACCAGCTGATTTAGAAGTTAACTTTTGTTGTGTTGTTTTTAGATAGTAAAATGGATTTACTTTCTTATGGGTATTTAGTATTTAGTGCTTTTTATTTGAAATATTGATGACATTTTTTTCTAAACATTAGTAATTTTCGTACAACGTAGAATCACGGATACTAATTATTTAAGCACAATTTTATAAATTCCAATTAAGAAATTAAAAATAAATAATATTCTTGGACTATTCATTGAACCATTTTGTAAAATAACGAGTACTTGCTTCAAAATGGCGGAACATTGAAACCAGTAAAAACTCCGCCTGCACCGCCATTTTGGAATCAAAAGACGACTTGTAATACATAATTGGAAATTAGAGATGAAAAAAAAATGTGTAGGTTCCTATTTAAAATAATGTCAAAAAATGTATTTTTATCCACTAAATCTATCTCTTGTTTTAACAAGGTTAAGGTATGTATAATGATTTCGTTGACAGCCGGTATAGCCTTATCCCGTGTAATGTCCTATCCAATGGGATTTATTTGTTTTAATTAATCCTGAGTACATATGTACGCTCGTCACTAATATCTGGTCTTTAACGGGGTCTCAACGCAGGCCGCCGCTTTTTATGCTGGCTTAAATGTCCGTGTTCATTCACGTCTTTAGAATTTGTAAAAAGTGGACAATTTGATTTACTGGATGCCCTTGTAACGTGCAAAAATCGATATAGGATCGATTGTATTATTTTATCTGGTTACTGTTCATAAAATAAGTATCTGTGACTTAAACATTCAGTATTATGCTTTAAGCTTACTAGTTTCTATTGTCTGTACTAAATGATTTAAAATTTCTGTATTTACGATTATGATGGAATAAATGATATACAAAATCGTTCCTGTACGGTAGTTAAGTTCTACTTCACATACAATTTTCTTTTAAGACGTGTACGCGGTTACGTTATACGAAAATTATTTCTCTCTCGTATCTACCTCTGTATTTTAAAATTTTACTCGTTTTTACAAAATTTAACTTCAATTAATACCTATAGCGCCATCTCTGAGATGAACGTAGATTCTGATTATTTTCTACATTCTTACATT
Source organism: Vesta saturnalis (assembly GCA_036346205.1). Lineage (NCBI taxonomy): Eukaryota > Metazoa > Arthropoda > Insecta > Coleoptera > Lampyridae > Vesta > Vesta saturnalis. Next base: position 92,105 of record JARFJB010002229.1, on the reverse strand, counting down.
TTATAGGTACCTGTCTACTAAATCACCACTACATGGTGATACCATTAAATAACTGCATCTTACTTATCATGCTTTATTTTGAAAACAAACATCTGCTAACAATATTTAAATTTCTAGGATATTTTCTTGTTGCTGTTTGCTAGATGCCAAGCATCTTTTTGGTGGACAATTTTCACTATATAATATCGCTGTGTTGCATAAAAGTGATATAATCACCATTTAAGGCGGATGTAATAGAAATATTTCACTACACCTAGACATTACTTCTTCAAAGAAATAAATGTAACAAATTGTTTAAGACATTTAAGCTACCGCTCGTATTCGATCTTAGAGGTAACAACTTATCACTGAATAAACATCGTTTTCATTCTTTACTTTCGTTTTAGCAACTAACTTGGGTTTCCATAAACCTACGTTTTTATATATTTAAGTTTCCATCTACTGAAGTGTCCATATAACTTTACCGTTACGATTATATCCAAGTTCATGTTTACATTTGGTTGTCTTGATTGATGTGACAAGAGTATCCGTTCTATGTCTCTTTGGCTTATTGTTTGGATTGTGTTGCAGATAAACTGCCATCAGCTGTGGCTCACATACTGGGGACTGCTTGCTCGTTGCTTGGCTGCTTTGAAAAACGCATAAGCATTCGCAACCACAGGTCAACCCATTCCTTTTTCTTGCATGTAAATTGCTTTCTACAACGAAAAGAAGTACATTTACTTTAGTTTTGTAGTATTTGACAACCATCGTACCTCTGAATAAGACTCGTACCTAAATTGTATTCAGCAGGTTACGATTACCTACAAGGAAATTAAATATATTTATGTTAGTTATATCAACTAGTATTTGTTAAACGTATTTACCTGTAGTATAAGTTCGGTGTCAGTTGGAGACCCACCTGTAGCTAATTTTTTTACCATTTATCTCATGTAGAACTACTATATGTTCATTAACAATTCTTTAATATTTCACGCACAATCAACAGTCAAAATTTTGGATTTATATGCCACACCCATGAATGTATAACCTCCATTTGGAATAATTACTTTTGTGCTACTGGTTCTGTGGTCGTGCGCAGTAGCATTGCTGCAACTGTTGTGTATACCAGATGTAATACTGAATCTGTTAATCTGTTGGCGCGAGATTTTGTGCTAGTTTAAATTGCTTGGTAGCTCAAGTATATAATATTCTTTTCTTTACTCGAATATGGATAAGGTTGTTCGGACCAATTTCTGTTTCTAATTTTAAATTGCTGAATTACTATTTTTCTTTGTTTCTTGATATAAAATTGAGACGGAACAGGCTTTTCCAATTGTATCTATGTAACTTAATCAAAAAGGAGTTTGTATTCAGTTTTGTTAAACGAAAGGCAATCTGAATTATTTAATTATTTCTTTCTTATAAGTCACTGATTTATTAAGTTGGCCTTTTCAGGCTAAACTACGTAAGATCTTACGTCGGCCGGAAGGGGTGTTGTTTGTTTTAGTATTTTAAACTATAAATTACTGTGGGCTTAAATGCGAACTCACAGCTTGCCCTCGTCAAGCTTAATTTAATTTTTTTTTATAAATTTTGGCGACAGGGTATTTTTTGTTTTTGATATTCTAAACTGTAAATTACTGTAGGCGTAAATGCAAGCTCACCACTTGTCCTCGTAAACTTATTTTAATTTATATTTTATTTTCTTTTGGTGTGAATGGTGGGAATAACGTACGTACTGTATATAATTTATTTCGTTTATTATTCATGTTTATATAGCTATACAATGATATTTGGCTTACTGCCTCCTTTGTTGGGAATTCCAAAAAGAAAATAAGTTTACGTTTGTTGAGGGAATTGTCCAGTTACTTATTATTCCTATTACTTACTTCCTGTTTCAAGCTTTACAGGCTCTCCGTCTCTCAAGGAATAAGAACCCATTTTCTGTTCCTTCCCTCTTTAAAGCTTATGGCGCCTATTTCGGTTCTTTCTTCTTTAACCAAATTCTCACTCGAACTATATTATCGATACCTCCAAAAGAACCATGCAATCCGAGTGCTCTGCGGTCTTCAGACCGTTTGATTGAGTTGTAGCCGGGCTCACTCATTTCTCCTGTATTGTGCCGTGTGGTGGTTAGACACGTGGCACCCTTCTAAGAAAATATTTGTCACAGAATTCTTCATTGTCCTCGACTAAGTAACGTTAATAATTGCACAAGTATTAGATTACTGATATCAATGGCCAATACTGTCAACTTCAATTTACAGAGCTTATGACACCTTTATTTAGTTACACAAATCATCGTTTCAAGTTTCTTTTCGATCGTGTTAGTTTAAGACACAATAATTTTAATACAATGATCGTAGTTTATTACAGACCTGCTTAAACACTTATTAAATTTTGGAAAAGTTAATAGCAATTTCCAATTCACATTAATTCTTTCACTTGTAACGTTTAAATACTTCATCCCCAAAATTGGTTTTTGCAGTAAACTAATATGTATCGACTGCGACACTAATTATTTACAAATAGAGACTCAACATAGATCGTTACAAAGATACCCGCGCGCGACCGCTCTCTTAAGTATAACTCTGAGCCCGAGTGTCTCCTTGTTCTACACTATCACTGTTCGTTATATACTTTCAGACATTCAGCCTGCAAAATGTCATCGTATTTATACCACTAAAACTAAAACAAATCCTAGAGGAGTTTCTACCGCGTGTCTTTGTCGCACACCGAAGCCGAAAACTCAGCAACGAACCGTTTGAAACCAATCTATAAGCCATCTTGAAATTTTTATAAAAATCTTAATAATTGTTCGAAACATCTCAATTTCGCAGTCATACTTACACGACATAATGCCTACGTTTAGGTTCAACGTTTTATAAAGATCCCACATATACATGAGCTTTCCTTCCGTAAAATTCAGTAAATTCAACATCATTCCTCCTTGAGCATACATAGAATTTTCCACTGCACAATTTATACAAACAAAAATATACATACATATTCTTTCTCTACACTTTAATACAATGTCAACTTATCATACTTTCACACGCTACACATTTACAGCGATTTTAAACTCACATTCTTTGAAATATATTGCCCAAATATGCCGAAATACAGTAGTATTTATTCATTATTGTCTCAATAGGGGTGTTACTAAAATATTATGTCTTAGTCAACTCTATACTTCTAACTAATAAATTCTTATACCACATTTAAACATGCATTTAAATAATATTCAACGCTTTACTAAAAATTCCGGTGGCGTAGCATTTACACCAATATTGAATATTGAATATTATTTTTCTACGTTCAGCCAAACAACGAACACCTTTGCATCATTTTTAGTGTAAAAGATCGTTTAGTGTAATAGCGCAATAAAATTTTATTGCACACTATACATGCGTGCTACATTGATTTGTTTAATTAGGCCATTGTATAATTAAGAAGCATTATGGCTAAATTTGAAGCATTCAAATTTTATATTTTATTTAATCTTTTTACAACAAAGAGACTGAGGATGAGCTGTTACAGAAGTGCACGGAGCAGGGTGTAATAAATCGTAAGCTATTGATGTGAAAGCAAAGGTGTAATTTTTATCAATTCCTGGTTGCCAATTCTACATTTTGCTAATTGAGTTACCACTGCTGACTGAGCGGAATGTTTCGTTATAATATTTTTTTTACATTGTGTAATTATTTAGCTGTTCCGTTGATCCAACTGGCAAGTTTTTGTGTCATCCAACACTTTTTTTGGTATTCACAAGGTGGGTTCTATGTCTCGTCCGGTAATATGTTTTAATCGTTTATGCAGCAACTTTCTGGAAAATCTGTAACAAAAAAAGTAAGTAGTAGATTTATGCAGCACAAGTAGCACCTGATTATACACGTTTCTGGATTGTCTAAATTCGGAATCAGAAATTTAGTGCCTGCTAATTGATGACTACCTCCTTGGCGAACTTTTGCGAATATTGTATTGTATTTAATCCGATCAGTTAGTTGACCACTATTTTCTATATTTCCTCTTTAAAAAGTGTCAATAAACAATTGACATGATCACTAACTCTTCATGCCAATTCTCCTGCAGCTATTAAGTAAATTGCTTTGTTTTGCAGTTCAGAAGGTAAGTTCTGGTGAAGTGATGCCGGTTTGCTTATTATGCGGCTCTTGCCTATTTAAATTGCATGTATGCAAATGAGCTTACACTTGGAGCAGTTTAGCCGTATTGTTCCACATTGCTTTAATTACTTCTTCTTCATGATTTTCGCCATTACCTTTTTTCATATTAAAAGCATAATCTTTATCCACGTTATTTGCAAAACTTCTCAGATTTAGCCCGACTGGCTTGCGCTAATCCTTCGCGTTCTTTGGAATACATCTTCAAGAATCCTTGAAAAATTTCCATATTTTACCATTTTTTATTAATGTTAATATCCTTTTTTCACCGATAGTCACTTATGTTTACAACAGATTACCACAGTAACATAAAGCTACACTAACTTGACTTCTAACTAACAATGCACCATGCGCGTTCCATAAGTTTTGGGCGTAATTATGGTGAAACACAATTTTTTTTAAGAGTAAAATTTAGTTTTAAAAATCAATCAATGTTTGCTGCCTATTTAGAGCATAATGGACGTATAGCAAGTTGCTTTAACGTAGATGGATTCCTTATCTACTCAATGTTTAATTTTAAGGATTATGAAAGAAAGTTAATATGTGCTGCCACTACACTGATTTACCAGTAATAAGCGTTATTAATTATTTTGTTCTTGATATTAAACGTATTATGTTAGAATTGTTTGATTATAAAATTTAGTGAATACCTTCTATTAAACATAATAAATTAACTAAGACAAATGATGCAAAACTTTTCACATCTCAAAAGTTTCTGACTACTGCTTATCTTTGAGACTGAAATGTATCTTGATAACAATAAACTTTTGTGTACTTTAGTCCCAAGATGCCTTGCTTACTAATGATTGCAAAATTCCGTTAATATAACTATTTGTAACTGTTTGAATATTAATTGTGACGAGAAATGCATCGTTTTCAAGAATTGAGTAAAACACAATAAAAGTATAGAACCTGTTTGCTAAGTCTGCGTGGCTAGGAAAATCTTGTATAAAAAAGAGTTCTTCTATAATATTACACAAAGGATATAAAACTTTGCAATACAATTTTATAACGTTACAATTGCTTGCACAATGAATAGTTTCTAATTAAGCCCGCATTTACAATTATCACAGTGTAACAAAGTTTATGGTTATAGGACTGCTAACTAAACAACGAAAAATATAAATTTACTTAATGCTTGGCTCATGTGTATTTTAAACAAAACAAATACATAAAAACCAGTTTATCTTAGTGATGTGGAATCCTACCGTTTAAGTAGTGTGTATTTGCTTTACGATACTTGTCGAGTTTTCTAATCTCTATGGTATTAGCGTGCATTTCACGTAGTTCTACAATTGTATGACTTACATCAAATTATGTAAGATTCCTATTAATAACAATGTTACAGTTTCGTAGCATATTAAGCAAATAACGCAAATCTATTAAAACTGTCCATATTCAATTTTTACCATCCAACGTACATATTACATGTGTAGGTGTAAAAGGTTATGCAATCGACATTTTTTTCATTATCGCTAAATCGTCTAATTAATACATTTGACGACGTGTGTGTGTGTGCGTGTGCGTGTGCGTGTGTGTGTGTGTGTGTGTGGCGCGCGTGTGTGTTGTGTGTGTGTGTGTGTGTGTGTGAGTGCGTGTGTGTGTGGTGTGTGCGTGTGTGGTGGTGATGTGTGGTGTGTGTGTGTGTGTGTGTGTGTGGTGTGTGTGTGTGTGTGTGTGTGTGTGTGTGTGTGTGTGTGTGTGTGTGTGGTGTGTGTGTGTGTGTGTGTGTTGTTGTGTGTGTGTGTGTGTGTGTGTGTGTGTGAGTGTGTGTAGTGTGTTGTGTGTGTGTGTGTGTGTGTGTGTGTGTGTGTGTGGTGTGTGTGTGCATGTGCTGTGTGTGTGTGTGTGTGTGTGTGTGTGTGTGTGTGTGTGCTGTGCGTTGTGTGTGCAGTAGCTGTGCGTTTGTGTATTGCACGTTTAGTCGGTTTTACGTTTGCGTTTGCGTTTGCGTTTGCGTTTGCGTTTGTTTTGCGTTTGCGTTTGCGTTTGCATTTGCATTTGCTTTTGCGTTTGCGTTTGCATTTGCGCTTGCGTCTGCGTCTGCGTCTGCGTCTGCGTCTGCGTCTGCGTCTGCGTCTGCGTCTGCGTCCTGCGTCTGCGTCTGCGTCTCTGCGTCTGCGTCTGCGTCTGCGTTCGTCTGCGTCTGGTCTGCGTCTGCGCGTGCTCGTCTGCGTCTGGTCTGCGTCTGCGTCTGCGTCTGCGTCTGCGTCTGCGCTGCGTCTGTGTTCGTGTTCGTGTTCGTGTCGTGGTCGTGTCCGTGTCCGTGTCCGTGTCCGTGTCCGTGTCTGTGTCTGTGTCGTGTCTGTATCTGTGTCTGCGTTTTTTTGTTTACTGTTGCTGTAAATTGTGTATCCTGGGTATATTCTGTATACTGTGTATATTGTGTATATTGTGTATATTGTGTATATTGTGTATATTGTGTATATTGTGTATATTGTGTATATTGTGTATATTGTGTATATTGTGTATATTGTGTATATTGTGTATATTGTGTATATTGTGTATATTGTGTATTGTATATGTGTATATTGTTATATTGTGTATTATATTGTTATTTGTATATTGTATATATTGTATATTGATTTAGTATTATTTTGTATATTGTTGTATATTCATGTATATTGGTATATTGTATATCTTGTATATTGTGTATTGTATGATTAGTTGTGTATATTGTGTATATTGTTGTATGTTCTGTATATTGTATATTGTTATATTGTTGTTGTTGTATTGTGTGTATTTGTGTATTTAGTATATTGTGTATGTTGGTTGGTATATTGTGTATATTGTGTATATTATGTATATTGTGTATATTGTGTATATTGTGTATATTGTGTATATTGTGTATATGTGTATATTTATATATGTTATATTGTATATTATTTATATTATATATGTATATATTATTGTTATATTGTTATATTGTGTATATTTGATATATTGTTATATTTTGTATATTGTGTATATTTGTATATTGTTATTATATTGTGTATATTATATATATTATTGTGTATATTGTATATATTGTGTATATTTTATATTGTATATTATTGATATTATATTAGTATATATGTGATATATTGATAGTATATTGTTATTGTATATGTATATTATATTGTATATATGTATATTATATGTATATATGTTATATTATATATATGTGATATTTATATGTGTATATTATGTATATATTGTATATATATTATATTATTATGTATATATGTATATTGTGTATATTTATTATATATTGTATTGTATATATTATTTATATATATATATATTGTTATATTGTGTATATTATATTGTATTATTATATTGTGTATATATTTGTATATTATTGTATATGTATATATTATGTGTATAATTGTATATAGTTAATATATATGTATTATATGTGTATATAGTATATTATGTTATTATATATGTGTATATTATTGTATTTTATTATATGTGTATATTATGTATTTTATTATGTTAATGTATATTATATTATATGTGTATATTGTGTATATTGTGTATATTGTGTATATTGTGTATATTGTGTATATTGTGTACATTGTGTACACTGTGTACATTGTGTACGTTGTATACATTGTGTATATTATGTACATTGTGTACATCGTGCACATTTTGTGCATTGTGTACTTTGTCTACATTATGTACACTGTGTACATTGTGTACATTGTAGACATTGTGCACATTGTGTGCATTGTGTACTTTGTGTACATTGTGCACATTGTGAAAATTGTGCACATTGTGCAAGTTTTACACGTTGTGTAGATTGTGCATATGGTGCATATTGTGCTTACTGTGCATATATCTCAATTCTCAAGGCAAATAACTTTTGAGGGTTACGTTATGCTCACATGTATGTTCATCAACAATTAATTTTTGTCACAATAAATCTAAATAAAACCTCTAATTTGATTAAAAGTTCAATTGCTGCTACCTCGGTTGATCCCACGGGTACAATGTGGTCAGCTTCGCTGCCATTTTGTTTGACATCGACATTAAAAGTGATTTGAGAATGAGGGGGTTGGAGGATCCATGTGACTTGCCCGTCCTCTACGTGGCCATCTCGACTTCCAGGTTATTGGCCGTACACGCATATAGCCTCAGACTGAGAACTGTGCTTGGAAGACATAAAGGCGGTCCACACCCCCTGGCAGTTGATTGGTATTGGCCATGTTGTGGGCGTGGTTTGTCGGCTATTTTTGTATTGGCGGCCGTTTTGGCGGCCATCCTTGTAATTGTTATGGCGGGAAAACTATACATTTGAAATGGTATTCTTACGAGAGTGCCCTCATACTACCTCATAAGACGGGTATATTACTCAGGACCCTGTTGGGCATTTGTTCCTATCTCATAACACAACTATAGGTCTCCGAAGCTTGTTCTCGCGTCTTTGTCCATTGCCGAACCGCCTGATTATTTGTGACGCGATTCAGTGGGATATTTTTAAAACTATCGAATGTTTTTTGTAATATAGATTGATCGCGGCTCCCCACCTAGTACTATATTTAAAAGTAGATTTAACTGGTATGGTGGGGTATTTGAAACAGTACCTTAGATGTAAGACTAAGATGTTGACTAGAAAACCAGCTTCTGTCAACCTTACTAGACTTAATACTAAACAAAAACAAGACAAGTCTAAGATACTGATTTGAGATCAGCTTCTGTCAAACTGATTCTATTTAATGCCGTTTTGTAAAATGAAGCATATCTGAAGTTTGGTTTGAAGCAGCTTTTATTGCCATACTAGTGCAATCCATGAAACGAAAGGACTGAATGTGGATCACGTTGTGGTATGGCTATGTGTGCTTCGTTTTCAAACGTGTCTTTGCGAAAAAAAGAAGACACCTTGCTACTGCTAGAAGCATCAATGCCTACGTTTTTGTGATTAAGTGTCGGTTTGTGTTGAACAATATCCGCCTTTCTATCATGTGCAAGTGAAAACTGTGCACAAGATGTTGAGCACTTTACATCACCATCTGAGGTTATATTTTTAGTAAATGTATATTCACTTACCAAATGTCTATTAAATGTACACTAGCTTTTTGGCATTTTCTTATGTTCTACCGTTCTAGATACACCTACACTATAACGATTATTTATTTAAAAACAGTTATTTATTAACACTTACGGTTACCCTGAACTAACGAACTATTTACATTATATTTATTTGCATGCACTGTTATGTTTATTTTCCACACTAACAAGACACCGTCGTAAGCAAATTTTCTTCGCGGTTGACTTGATGCTTAATACTACCCCATAAGCCGAATCGTGCGCTATTTATTTAAGTCGACAAAAGTGTCTTATCTGAAAGTAGATATTCAAGGGTAATAATAACCCACCGTTCACATACGCGCCCCGCTTCAAGGCCGAAGTTTATTCTTAGAAATGGAATTGTCAAGGTCAAGTTAATTAAAGGTGTAGATGGTTCTTTGACCTTGAAATGTTTCAGCGTCATATGTATGTCCGGAAATATAATATTTCAAGGTCAAGTTTATTGAAGGTTAATTCTTGGAACTTACTACAATTCTTAAAATCAACTTTCAAAGTTAATTGGCGTGCAGGGTATCATATTATAATTCAAGCAGTTCATGGAATGACAGATTGTTGTCTATGCTAAAAGTAAGTCAAGATTAAATGGTTCTTGGCTAAATTGCGTCAAGCTCTTAAAGGTCAAAATTTATTGGTATCATATTACAATTTTTATAAACCAATTTTCAAAGTCACCTGCAGGGGAAATTCTTATAAATCTAAACAGTTCGTGGAAACATGAGCAGATTGTTGTTAAAAAGATGGTTAAGGTTAAATTGTTCTTGTATTGACTAAATTGAATCAAGCCCTTCAAGGTCAAAATTTAGTGGTATATTTCAATTCCTGGAAATCAATTTTCAAGATCATAGTTTACTCACCTGCAATTCTTAAAGATCTAAAAATAGAAACAAAAGTTTTCATTCAACGTTAGTGGTTTTGTAATGTAATTTTAGAATTATCCTCTATTACTAAATCTACATGACCTTGAAACATGACAACACTGTAAGTGCGAGGCAACAACCTGTCATTCTTCATGTTTCCACGAACTGACTTCATTTTGACCTTGAATGTAGTTTATGCGCCTATAAAAGTAGATAAAGGTCAGTTTCATGTCAGTCTATACATTGCAATCACGACTATACATTTATTTTAAACCTAAAGTGCTGTGAAGAGCAATTAGATATTTGTTAAAAGTTCATTATTACGTAATCACCAGTTATACAAGTGTATACGTCATATTTTTACATTATTGGATACAGTTGAAAGTGACTATGGGTGAGGTTATGCCAAGTAGTAGTGATATCGTTAATTTAACAAGAAGTATTATTCAATTGCTCAAAACAGTAAATGAATTTGCAAAGCACGTCGGTATAGATAACACTAATATTAAGCTATTGCAAGATATAATTCAAAATAAACTTTATTTATAGGCAAATGAAAGTTTGTTTAAGCTCGAAAGCAATTTATCGCTGTTAAAGTGTTATCCTGTAAAACTTAAACGGTTAAAGAACGGTGCAGATAAAACAGGTAGTGGAACTATTAATACCACTAAAAATGTACACGCAAGTTAGGCAATGCCAATTTACGCGAGTGGTACAATATAAATGTTTTTATAAATTACAAAAAACTAGAGTTTTCCGAAAAGCCTTCAGGTTGGGCATTACATGAAATTTTACATTTAAAGGTGAAAATTAATCTTTCCACTTACGTTAAAGTTCTCTATTTCATAGCAGTAAAGCTTATGGTAGCCAATGTTAATAATGATAATATTGCTTCTTGTGTGCTGTTGTTTCAGCATTATGTCCCGCGTAACGTGATACCGATAGACTTCACAGTTATCCTCATTTTAGATATGTTTTGAATTATGATTCAATTCACTTCCTATTCAATTAACTGATGTGAAAAATTTGAAAAATTAAACATCTCCATTAATTTGTATTGCATTCAAGGAAAAGTATATTACCATTTGTATTGTAATATACCCAGGCCAGTCTATTGACTGCGTAACTCGAATGCAAGAACAAAGTTAATGTACGAATTTATTCAAGCCAAATAATCGTCATGAAAGCTAGGTAGGACCACTACGTTGTGTAAGAGGTTGTTACTGGAATATATGTGTTGCGGTATCCAAGGGAGGATCAAAATAAAGGTAATACAATAAAACAGTATATAAATTTATAAGCAAGTGTTATATACTCCTGCTACCTTTATTGTGTATTAAGGAAAGAACAACTAACGAAAACTTCACCGCCCCATACTACAACAAGAATAACAACATAAATAAAGTATCAGTATTATTGATAGGTACATAGATCAATACGTATTTAGATTCTACTGTTATAGCGGGATTATTGATATCATCCTACTCTAACCTTAATAACTGAAAAATCAGTGTGATAGTAGTAATTTAATACAGGCCGTACTACATAAATGGTGGTCACCAAGTTATACACACCTTAACATTACCTTTTATTCTATTCTATTTTACAGGCCAAAATAATACATTTTCTCTATTCTAAATCTCAAAGTCAACAATACTATTATTTTTCCTATCAATCGGTCTCTAAACACACCTATTTTCTACTATCAATATACAATAGCCACCCATATTTACTAGATGGTTTTAATTCAAACCGCTTCCTAATTTATAAAATAAAATAGGTACAGATGCACCAGTTGTGATCACAGTATTAAGTAAAAATCAAAATACTGAGAGGGAGCTTATAAATCTTTTAGTAATTTCTACTAATGATTACGCTACTGGTTCTATTGCTGATGTTATTAACACAAAAATAATACTGCATAACATTTCATTTGGATTAAAAATATGTCAGCTCTTGTTTATAAACAACTATCGAGTAAGGTGTGTAAGAAATTTATTTGTTTTCGATGTTTGAACCATTTTCTTCAGATTGGCTCCTACAACAAGATGCCACTCACTGTCATCAACTTAATCAACGCTCCGCTACCTATCGAAGCAGAAATGAATTTGAAGTTAAAAATTTCGCATTGCAGGAAAAGGTACCATTTGTCATTTTAGAAAAATGTACAAATTTAGCAAAACGTGATATTCTATTTCACTCCAAACATATACCTCGATACCATCGAAAATAATAGTAGAGTTTGATTTTGCGCAATTAGGCTCAATCACATCTTGATTATCACTGAAGGCAAAGTAACCCTTATGCTTCATTGGAAGTAAGATTTCCTGTAAAAGTTTATACTGGTTTTCATTCATTGACTTGGAATATACGTATGTTTAAATTTCAAACCATTTTTCTCAGTAATCAAACTGATCATTATTTGTTTTTCCGCAGTTGGAGGCTACATATAATACCATGTGTTACTACTTTTGAAGTACCAGACTTTTCATCAAAGTCATGATTTTGAATTTGAAGTTTTTGTTTCTGAGCAACTACTTTCATCGTTAACGGATGAAATAAAAGTAAACGAATAATTACAACATTTTTATTTATACACTAGACATAGAGTTTATATTACAATAATTATAATTTTTCACTTCTCCACTAAGTGGAGTGGAGTGACAATAGCTTCATGGAGAATCCGGCCGTAGTCAACAATTTCATTATCGAAAGGTGTTAGAGATTCCATATCCAATTTAATGTCTACTGTTGAGTGTTTTAAGGATACATTTTGTTTAGAGCAGTCCATTACAAATACTTACATGATTTGAATCCAGAATAGTTGAATAATGCATCTTTATCATCTTCACCATAGTACTCTCATCGGAATTTCAAAAATTGCGATAAGCAGGTATGTATTGGTTAGCACTGAAGTTCAAATACATTGCTCCATGTGGATAATACTCAAAATTCAGATGTACTTTAAGGTTTCTAATGTTAATGTGATCAAAACTTCCGGCCCTTGCCCACTTTATGCACCTTTTACCTTGTTGGAATGCAATAATTATCCAACATGGTTTTCCATTTGCGTTGACGTTTTTATTGGCCATATGTCTGAGGTTACCTTGCTCTAAGCAGGTAATACATATAACTCCCATTTGCGGAATAGAGCAGTAAAAACAGAACTTTTACTGATTCGTTCAAACAAGTCTAGTTTCGCAGCATCACTAAGTGTTATGTGCGGTACCTTCCACTGAATTTTATTTAAGGTTATCGCTCCATCAACGTCACAATAGTAGCAGTTTGTATCGCTTCTACATCGTATTAAAATCACCTATTGACGCAGATTCACGGTTACTTGGCGATAATCCTCCATTATTCGAAATATGTCGTTCAATGCTATGCATACTGTAAAGATTTTCTCCATTTTGCTCATCGAATTTTACTTCTAATGGTTCTTCATTATGCGTGGATTCCTGCAAACGTCCACCCTTTGACCATCTAAGTTATAACGAATTTCTTCGAAAAGCAAGTTGAGAAATTATAGGTTAAGTTGCATGATTTTCTTTCATATTCTTTTTGAACTCAAGCTTACTTTCTATGTACAGAAAACTATTGTAGGTATCCGTAATTACACCTTGACTTCGAATTAAGATGCGTATTTCTTCAGAAGGTTCATATTTAGAGGATCCATACGGAAGACAAGTGTAAATATCTGATTTAATTACAGTATCAGCAAAATGTACGTTTTGAAAGACGTTTAAAGATTTGGCCATTGTCACTGAGAACATTTAAACCAATTGACCTTAAAAAGTATTTCTCTTCAGATGTTAAAAGCTATGAAGATTGATGCCTAATTAATGACTTACTGTAGGGATGATGCCTTTTATACGAAGATGGAATTGGTCCTTGATTAATTCTGTAACTCATGTTCTTTTAGTTCTAGGCGTACTGTGAATTGTTCACTTTCACCAAGGTCTATCAATTCACCCTTTGCATAGTCAAGTTAATTGTTATGTTACTAATTATGTCGGTGTTTGCTTCTAACTATTGAGAATTGCTTGAAGTTTTATCTATACGATAAACTGGTGGGACTGAAACATCAATCTCATACAATACTTTTCCAGGTTCCCAGTTTCGACAAGATCCCTTTATAATGTTGCACTCTACGTGTAGATCGGTGTGTTTAAGTATTTGGATGTCTAATGCAAATCTGATTTATGTCTACTTTTAAATCTCGGTAATCTCTTTAACTCATATCATGAAGTTTGCACTAAGCATCTAATCGATTAATACCAAGGTCGCCAAGTGCGAGTAGTTTCTCTAACTTTGTACCAGGGCCACAATACTGGAAACCAGGTAAGTACAATTCAATGCGAAGTTTATTGATTACAGTATTCACTAAACCACCTGCACTCTTCGCTTCTTGGCTAACATTGTTTACCAAGATGGACAAAGTAGGGTTTTATACTTAAATCGAAATCACAAAACGACTTTACTTGTCTGCAAAATCAAATACACTGTTTTCATTAACTAAAAGTGATTTCAATCGCAATAAGTGTTCATAAAAGCTACTAACGAAAAGATTTCAAGCAGAGCTGAAGTATCTTATAAATAAAAACGTGGCACTTTGGTCAATTATCAGTAAAATCGAATAGTCCTCGATATTACTGAATAGACGACAATAATTCTAGTGAAGTAGCATGTTGGTTTTTTACTTTACAAGGTAATAAGCAAGAGAGATGTATTAAAGATGAAACAAAAATTGTTTTCTATACAATGATCAGCGTGAGCTTAAAGATGATGATAGAGGTTATGTAAGTTTATCAATTGTCTTCTTACATTTCCCAAATTATCTTAAGTACATATCTCATGTGTACTACTACTTTAATCATTTTGTAAAAAGTTCTCATTTACTCCTTTTCAGCATGCAACATGATTATTCTTGAAATAAACAACTTTCAATATTAATTTGTGGAATTGAGCGTCATTCGTTCATTACAATTTTGTTTGGAAGTACAGTTGCAACAAAACGGGACACTACGGTTTTACAAGTTCAATGGGCATATCTACTTTAATTAATAACTGACTACTTAATTTTATTATTGATTAATCCCAACACCTTAGATTATTAGTAATAATGACAGTATGACAGGGTTTTGAATAATTACTTATTTCTGATTTCTAAATATTTTGTGTTCCGTTTAGTTTAGTTTAGTAGTATTTTTAGAGTTTTGAATAGTTACTTATTTCTCATTTGTAAATATTCTTGTGTTCCGTTTAGTTTAGTTTAATAGTATTTCTAGGATTCCTTCTAAAATGCCTGTTCATACTACCATTTATTTAAAAGCTCGTATCGTTGCTGAGTTAGAGAGTGGTAAAGTGTTCGCGAAATTTCGCGATTATTAAATGTGTCGCGATCTACTGATGGACGAGTGCGAATAAAATGGACTGTCCAACATACGATAGCGAGAGCAGTCGGTAGTGGCGGACGAAGAATATCTACACCAGCTGAAGACGAAGAATTAGTTGCTTATGTAGAGATCATCCTTTTACGAGCTACAGGGTTGCTAAAAATGAAACAGTATTTCCTGGATGTCGTGCAACGGTTCGGGCTAGATTAAAAGAAGTTGGAATAAAATGATACGAAGCGGCCACTAAAGAACTATTAACAAATGATAACAAAGGATGTCGTTTAGAATTTGCCAGGCGATATATCAACGAGCCCTTGGAGTTTTGGAGTCGAGTTATTTTCAGCGATGAAAAACTTTCAGTAGCTCTAACAATCGACCTCTAAAGTATTTCGACCGGCTAGAACCCGATGCGAAACAGAATATGTTAATTTTAGAAACGTTAAGATATGAATATTATCTTATTTAACTTTTGAATTTTACTGTGGTTATAATGAATTTATTGTTACAAGGATAATGCACATATACACGTCACGGAGAGTCCGAAATTGGCTTCAGGAAAACAACGTTCGTTTGTTACCGTGGCCAGCAAAAAGCCCAGATCTCATTGAAACGTTTGGGCTTTGGTCACAAAGACAATTCAAGACCAACAAGGACTACATTTCATTGCCCAAAACCGTGACCAGTTAATTGCGGCGATTGAAAATGCATGGGAGGCTGTTGGAATCGATTATCTGCAGCATTTAGTAGCGTCAATGCCTAGACGATTGCAGGAGTGCATTGACAACGAGGGCGGTCATACACATTATTAATTTCAGGTTACTGCATTAATAACTAAATTACTCTAAAAGTTTTCTTTATTAATTTTTGTTTTAACAATTTCTGACCTAATCACCAAAGTATTATAATTAGATTTTTTAGATGTAGTTTTCAAATTTTGTTTTTTTCTTTTTAGATTTTAGTTACTTTGAAATATCAGACCAAAGTTTTTTTGTTGTATATTCTAAAGCATAATATATTAAGATCAAAATTGATCAGAGCATTCTACTTATGTCATCGATGCATTGCATTAAAGTTTGACTGAACTGCAATTGTTATGTACGATGGTCAAGTACTATTAAAGTAGATATGCCCATTGAACTTGTAAAACCATAGTGTCCCATTTTTGTTGCCCCAACTGTACATTAAAATTTAATTTTTTAATGATTGGATTAGAAAGTTTGCAGTAAGTAAAAGTCCTTAAAACTATAATTAAACGCAATATCTAAAGGTGGGATAGTTCCTCCAGTGAACATTATGAATGAAAATTTTATTTGGTGCTTCCTGGAGCATTGTCAAATATGCATTTTATATATCAGTTAAGATATCTCTGCAGGTGACTTTAAAGGTTCTATTCTATTCTAATTGATAGTACGTTACATAAAAACTGCATGATGGGAATCTGTAATGACCTTCAGCAAGCATGTGAATATGAAGACTTGCAAATTTCACCAGTTATTTAGAATTTTTGTTATTAATGCACCTCTTTAAAAATGTTTATTACCTTGTAAAGTAAAAATGAACGTTTTAAAATCAATGAAATGCTGTCTGCTACTTCATTAGAATTATCCATTAATATTTCCGAATTTACTGTTTATAATTGACCAAAGTACCTTGTTTTTACTTATAAGATACTTTAGCTCTCACTTGAAATCTCTTTGTTTTACGAAAATTTATTGCGATAAATTAAAATCACTGTTAAAATTTTAAACGCATTACGATATGCGATTCATATATTTGAGTGAAATAAGCTTCTTAATTTATGTGATTTTAGGAATCTGGTTAACTTAAAATTTATGTATATTTCCTTTAGCACTTAAAACTCTTTATTTTCATACCATCATTACTCTATATGAATATTTTAGGAAAAACCATAAACATGGATAAATTTACGCATTTAAGATCTAATTACGATAGTTTTCGGTACATTGAAGGCAAGATGAAATTATATAACTTAACCAATAATTTTCAATGGCCTAACCTAACGTTTTACTGAGAATATCACCTATATATTTACATGGCTAGACTTACATAATTCCGGTGAAACCACTTCCACCTGTTAGCAATTTGTTAACGTTAACAGATTTATTTGCATGTAGTCTTAGACTTTTATTCTATACGTACATCTAGAAGAATGCCATCATTGAATATACGCCCAAAAACAATTTCATTAAAGCCGTTCCGATGCATCCTTGACCTTGTAGATCTTGACTCGATTTACCTAATAACAATTTAACATGACTGACTTATTAGTTCCACGAACGTTTTAGATTTATAAATTGCCCTGAAATATACTTTTAAAATTGATTTATAAGAATTGTAATATGATACCAATAAATTTTGACCTTGATAAGCATCACTCAATTTAGCCAAGAACCGTTTAACCTTAACCTACCTTTAGCATAGAAAACCTTCTGTCATTTCATGAACTGTTTGAACTGTAATAACTCTTATTCCAAGAATTAACCTTTCAATGAACTTGACCTTGAAAATTAAGTTTCCTCCAACATACATGACCTTGAAAAATTTCAAGGTCAAATAATCACACACCTCCAATTAACTTGACCTTGAAAATTCTATTTCTCAGAATAAACTTCGACTTTGAAGCAGAGGGCCCGTACGTGCACGGTGGGTTAGTATCACTCTTGTATATCTACTTCTGAAGGTAACGCTGTCTTTTCTTACTTTCTAGACTATGATAAATTCCTTCTACACAATGAAGCATATGAAATGAGACAAAAAGGTACTTCTTTATAAGCACGAAACGAATAATTTATTGAAATAATTACATATATAGAGTGATGTGTTTAAAAGGACTGTTCCGTACGATAAGGGACGAATGGTCGCCGTTCAAATGGATCACATAATTTATCTCTTGCGCATTAAGGCATTTTGCGGCGACCCCAAGGAATCTGATATATAATTATAGATTTTGGCTCAAATGCCGAAGAACACTCATGTCTAAAATTCAGATATTGGCCGTCGAATTTAGATCTTGGTCATGGGGCAATCAATTTGGCTCAAATCATGACAATCACTCATGGTTCTGTACTGGGTGATTTTAAGGTATAAAGCTCAATAATATAGGAATAGGAAAGCTTATTCACATTTATAAAATTGCGATCTCAAATACTACCAACCAAGTAATACATCAGTTTATTATAAAATTTAGGTGTAAAATGAATGTATCTGTTCTTAGGGTACATCTAATATTGTTTGTTGCGGAGGAATATGCGACCTTCTAACCTGCAAAGCGGAAGTAGAAATAAATGAAATAATTTTAATAATTCACCTTCATTTTGGGTATGAAGGGTCTGTTATTGCTAGTGTGTTTCGGAAAAGACTTTGCATACTCTTTTCTTACTCAATCTGTGGTTAAATAAAATGCATCATAAGGCTTGCGATTACTGTTCTCTCTTTGATATCTATATTTGGGTGTGATAATATCCATACAACGCAAAACGAATTCGCGTTGTCTTTGCAGATCTCCTGTTTTCCAAAGTTCACCGAAAATCACTTTTCGTTCTTCATCTGTGATTTACTTGAACATTTATGTTGACACTTTGGTCACTGCAAGCAGGTCCCACAGATTTTGCTTTTGTAATATATTGCTTCCCAGAATTTCTCATGCGTTTGGCAAAGTTTCTAGACCACAAATCTGGCTACCTTTCTTTTTCTTACGATTTTTTCTGGCAGTTTTCCTTACCAGAGCTTTCATTATCGCTATCGGTTCTGGAAGAAGATGGCATTATGAAAGTCGAATTTTGATTTCGTGTTGGTATAACATAATCTTTGTCCAAAACATCATCATCGTTATCTTCTGAGAAAGACGAATGAACAAGAAGAAGAAGACGAAGATCCAGACGATCCGTTGCTCAAAGAATGGAAGTGATGGCAATTGGTCGGTAGTTTGAGGGATTGGCCTTATCGCCTTTTTGAGAATGGGTTGAACATTTGATAACTTCCATGATGAAGGGAATTCCCAGAAGACATAAAGATCGTATAGAGCTTAGGTAGGGCTCGTACTAGTTCGGGGAACATTTCTTAAGATAATAACTGGGCCAGTCGCCTTATTGAGATCAAGCCTACTGATGATCGATTCCAAGAGCTTGTACCGAAAATGAATTGGTTTCATAGCGTATGAAGAAGAGTTGACTAGTGGCACATCTTTTCCAGAATCATTGAGACACGAGTTTGATGCAAACAAATCCACAAAAACATTGGCTTTGTCTACAGAATCAGCAACTACGATCCGTCAATAGACGTCAGGAAATGAAGATGTTCCAAAGTTTTTCTAATGGCTTTAGCTAAAGACCAAAATTTACGACTACCTAAAGGAGATGTAGCTAGTTCATTGCACTTTCGTTGTTCGAACAACT
The DNA here is from genome assembly GCA_036346205.1 of Vesta saturnalis. NCBI lineage: Eukaryota > Metazoa > Arthropoda > Insecta > Coleoptera > Lampyridae > Vesta > Vesta saturnalis. The sequence goes on along the minus strand of JARFJB010002229.1, from coordinate 72,201 downwards.
TTTTAGTTTTAGTGATTTCACTTTTACAGATATTTCTAGCACCAACGTATTCTACATGACTGTCGACCGATTTATTAGATTTCCATTTAATCTAATATTTATTTTTAAAGATATTGTATCAGCACAAGCCTTATTGAACCAGGGTTGGGAACGTGAATGACCTATACGGTACTGTTTTTGGGAATATATAACTCCATTCCCATGAGGATGACTTCAGATACTGAAAGAGCGATGTCCGAAGAAGAGGACGACTTAAAACAATATTCACGCCATGGAAAGGTTGCAAAGAAATCCCGTAAATCACTCCATAGAGCTGACTTAAAACAACACAAGGTTCTATCGGTTTTGAGAACAACTGTGGAATTAGGTACAGTAGAAATGATTGCTATTAGACAATGGTCGGAAAGACCTAAAGGCGAAGAACGGAAGTTTTATAAACAAGATGGTTTGATATAAGAAAGAGATCTAGAATATGTGGAGTATGGTTAGGGTTATCAGGGATTCTTGTGGATTCAGAAATCATTTGTGTAAGATCACATGAAATAGCAAATGTTTCTGCACTATGACCAGCGGAATTTGTAGTAGATGAAAACTGAAGCCAATTAGAGTTATAAACATTGAAATCGCCTACAATTGAGATATCGCAAGATGAAAACTGAGACAGGAGGTAGTCAACTTTCATACTAAGGTAATCGAAGAAGTCTTGAAAGTTACTGTCATTAGGAGACCTATAAACGCAACAGTAGAATTTCACAAAATTAGGACCAGAATGTTTCAACCAAATCACGTCAAAATTTGTATTTTCTAAGGAAAAACCCTCTTGCAAGCAATTCTGTCCTTGATGTAGGCACATATGCCTCCTTTATATTCGAAAGTTAGAGTGAAGGTGGTATTGAGGAAATTGCAAGTCGGGTGACCCGGTGGTTTCAGAGGAGACTTGTGTTTCAGATAGAAACAAAATATCAGGTTGTAATTGTTCAATATGTTGGTGAATAGCAATGATTAGACCTGATACCGCGGATGTTGCAGTAATGAATCAGAAAGTTGATACTTTCGATGACCGAGGTCGATTGGGCCCTGCCCGCCCGGACATCCGAATGGGGCAGGATTCTACGTCCGGAATTTATTACTCTAGACACTACAGCCATTCTATTTTAATTTGGGACCTTTAATAGAAGACAGTGAGGGCGAGAAGGAAGAATAAGGATAAGAATAGATTAAGGATAATAGAAAAGGTAACCGGCAGCCCTTACCGAGCTCATAAAATCGGAGGCTCAATATTAAGGGCCCATGGTAAGTTGGTGTTACCTACCCGGCTGGCATGGAGTATACATGCCGGTCATAACTGAATCTTGTGTCGCTGTTCATTATAAATATATTGGAATTTCTCGTGTTGCTATAGTGACATAAACCGCCATCTGTGAATGATTTCGTAAGCAGTGATGTGTCATTGTTACACATAAAAAGTAAACGTTATGGTTTAAATAATTCACTAAAAACATAAAATCATGAAATTTTCATTTGTGTCGTTATTGTAGAGGACCATCGTATATATATATATATATATATATATATATATATATATATATATATATATATATATATATATATATATATATATATATATATACAGGGTGCCACAACCAACGTGACGATTTTGTATCTGGGCAATACGTTTTTCAAATTTCTTTTCAGGGGGTTATGTATATCAGTATTGGCCACATTTTAAAATTATTTTCGTACATATTTGTTCCAGAAAAGCGTGGCTTAACAAACTTATAGGTAAATATTACAATTTTGGAGATATTTTGAATTTTATGAAAATAATAGGTTTTCGAAAAAATCATACTGATCGAATCAATTAAATTAGAATGACAAAATTCTAGTTGTAAATATTAAAGGTTACCCTTTGAATCGCTATAAAATGATTCTTAATTCCTTACAGGGTGTTCAAAATTTTCTTATGTTCTACCGTTCTAGATACACCTACACTATAACGATTATTTATTTCAAAACAGTTATTTATTAACACTTAACGTTAATCTTAACTAGCGAACTATTTACAGTATATTTATTTGCACGTATACGTATTTTCCACACTTACGAGACAACGTCGTAAGCAAATTCTATTAGAGCTAGACTTGATACTTAATACTACCCCATAAGCCGAATCATGCGCTATTTATTTAAGTCGACAAAAGTGTCTTATCTGAAAGTAGATATACAAGGTAATACTAACCCACCGTTCAAGGTCGCTGTTTCTTCTTAGAAATAGAAGTTTCAAGGCCAAGTTGATTGGAAGTGTGGATGATTATTTGACCTTGAAATGTTTCAGCGTCATATGTATGTCCGGAAATATAATATTTCAAGGTCAAGTTTATTGAGTCAAGCTCTTCAAGGTCAAAATGTATAAGTATATTGAGTCAAGCTCTTCAAGGTCAAAATGTATTGGTATCATATTACAATTCTTACAAACCAATTTTCAAGGTCACCTGCAGGGGAAATTCTTATAAATCTAAACAGTTCGTGTAAACATGAGCAGGTTGTTGCTAAAAAGAAGGTTAAGGTTAAATTGTTCTTGTATTGACTAAATTGAATCAAGCCCTTCAAGGTCAAAATCTATTCGTATATTGCAATTCCTGGAAATCAATTCTCAAGGTCAAGGTTTATTTACCTTCAGGGATATTACAACTCGTAGAAATCAATCTACAAGGTCATAATTTACTCACCTGCAATTCTTAAAGATCTAAAAATAGGATCAGTTCATGGAAACAAGAAGTTTTCGTTCAACTTTAGTCGTTTTGTCATATAATTTTAGAATTATCCCTCTATTACTAAATCTATATGACCTTCAATTATCAGTAAAATCGGAATAGTCCTCGATATTACTGAATAGACAATAATTCTAGTGAAGTAGCATGTACGTTTTTTACTTTACAAGATAATAAGCAAGAGAGATGCATTAAAGATAAAACAAAAATTGTTTTCTATACAATGATTCCGAGCGTAAGCTTAAAGGTGATGATAGAGGGTTATGTAAGTTTATCAATTATCTTCTTACATTTTCCCAAATTATCTTAAGTACATATCTCATGTGTACTACTACTTTAATCATTTTGGTAAAAAAGTTCTCATTTACTCCTTTTCAGCATGCAAATGATTATTCTTGAAATAAACAACTTTCAATATTAATTTGTGGAATTGAGCGTCATTCCGTTGATTACAATTTTGTTTGGAAGTACATTAAAATTTAATTTTTATTTTAATGATTGGATTAGAGAGTTTGCAGTAAGTAAAAGTCCTTGAAACTATAATTAAACGCAATATCTAAAGGTGGGAAAGTTCCTCCTCTGGTGAACATTATGAATGAAAATTTTTATTTGGTGCTTCTCGGAGCATTGTCGAGTAATGCATTTTATATATCAGTTAAGATATCTCTGCAGGTGACTTTAAAAATTCTATTCTATTCCTAATTGATAGTACGTTACATAAAAACTGCATAAAGGGAATCTGTAATGACCTTCAGCAAGCATATGAATATGAAGACTTGCAAATTTCACCAGTTATTTAGAATTTTTGTTATTAATGCACCTCTTAAAAAATGTTTATTACCTTTTAAAGTAAAAATGAACGTTTTAAAATCAATGAAATGCTGTCTGCTACTTTATTAGAATTATACATTAATATTTCCGAATTTACTGTTTATAATTGACCAAAATGCCTTGTTTTTACTTATAAGATACTTTAGCTCTCACTTGAAATCTCTTTGTTTTACGAAAATTTATTGCGATAAATTAAAATCACTGTTAAAATTTTAAACGCATTACGATATGCGATTCATATATTTGAGTGAAACAAGCTTCTTTAATTTATGTGATTTTAGGAATCTGGTTAACTTAAAATTTATGTATGTTTCCCTTTAGCACTTAAAACTCTTTATTTTCATACCATCATTACTCTACATGAATATTTTAGGAAAAAACCATAAACATGGATAAATTTACGCATTTAAAATCTAATTACGATAGTTTTCGGTACATTGAAGGTAAGATGAAATTATTAACTTAATCAATAATTTTTCAATGACCTAACCTAACGTTTTACTGAGAACATCACCTCATATATTTACATGGCTAGACTTGCATAATTCCGGTGGGAAACCACTTCCACCTATTAGCAATTTTGTTAACGTTAACAGATTTATTTGCATGTAGTCTTAGACTTTTATTCTATACGTACATCTAGAAGAATTCCATCATTGAATATACGCCCAAAATACAATTTCATTAAAACCGCTTCCGATGCATCCTTGACCTTGTAGATCTTGACTCGATTTAGCTAATAACCATTTAACTTTGTTGACTAATTTATTAGTTCCACGAACGATTTAGATTTATAGGAATTGCCCCTGCAGGATACCTTGAAAATTGATTTATAAGAATTGTAATACGATACCAATAAATTCTTACCTTGATGAGCATGACTTAATTTAGCCAAGAACCATTTAACCTTGACCTACTTTTAGCATAGACAACCTTCTGTCATTTTAGGAACTGTTTGAATTGTAATAACTCTTATTCCATGAATTAACCTTCAATAAACTTGACCTTGAAAAATTAAATTTCCCACCAACGTACACATGACCCTGAAAAAAAAGGTGTAATAATCACCCATACCTTAAATTAACTTGACCTTGAAAATTCTATTTCTAAGAATAAACTTCGACCTTGAACCGAAGGGCCCGTACGTGCACGGTGGGTTAGTATCACAATTGTATATCTACTTCTGAAGGTAACGCTGTCTTTTTCTTACTTTCTAGACCTTGATGAATTCCATCTACACAATGAAGCATATGACACCAGACAAAAATGTACTTCTTTATAAGCATGAAACATTAAATAATTTATTGAAATAATTACATATATAGAGTGATGTGTTTAAAAAGGACTGTTCCGTACGATAGCGGACGAATGGTCGCCGTACAAATGAATCACATAATTTATCTCTTGCGCATTAAGGAATTTTGCGGAGAAATCTGATATATAATTATAGATTTTGGCTCAAATGCCGAAGAACACGCATGTCTAAAAATTCAGATTTTGGTCGTCGAATTTAGATCTTGGTCATGAGGCAATCAATTTGGCGATCGCGACCAGGTTGGTGTATCAACATTCGGCTCAAATCATGGCAATCACTCATGGTTCTGTACTGAGGGGATTTGAAGGTATAAAGCTCAATAAGTGGTAGGAAAGCTTATTAACATTTATAAAATTGCGATTTCAAATACTACCAACCAAGTAATCCATCAGTTTATTATAAAATTTAGGTTTAAAATGAATATATCTGTTCTTAGGGTACTTCCAATATCTTTATTGTGGAGGAATATACCACCTTCTAACCTGCAAAGCGGAAATAGGAATAAATGAAATAATTTTAATAATTTTTTAGGCAACCTCTTTTTTAATGCGTTCATAACGAAAATATGTCACATTATAACAACAAAAACAATAGTCACGTGGACATGTACAATGTAATGTCAGTTAGATTTCTCCCAAAATCTAAGCTCCAGGACAAAGCTTAAATACAAAATTCAAGTATATACGATTTAGCGATGATGAAAATAAGGTCGATTCCATAACTTTCTATACCTATATACGTATATGTAGTCTGGAAGATAAAAAAGTGCAGTAAAAATTGTTTTCCTAAGTGTGAAATATAACGGAACACGAGAAGGGTTCTTAAGATTTCTGATCACCTTAAACTTATAAGAAAATATACTATACTTATTAAATATTCACCGGTCCTCTAAATATATGTTTACTTCAACACTTGTACCTTAAGAATACTTTAAACTAACGAATACACAACGACCCTAAAAACCCATAGACCCTGAAATATCATAAAAGTCGCTAAACTAATCATTCTACAAATGTCCCAGAAAAATCAAAAACATGTTTGAGGTCAGTCCTTGAAATATGCAAGTCCCCAAAAAATACATTAGACTTCAATCAAAATATGTCCCTGAAAAGTACCTTACATATATATATATATATATATATATATATATATATATATATATATATATATATATATATATATATATATATATATATATTTGTATATACAACGTGACAATTTTTGTATCTAGGCAATACGTTTTTTCTATTTATTTTTCAGGGGGGTTATGTATATCAGTAGTAGCCACATTTTAAAATGATTTTCGTACATATTGGGTGTGCCAGAAAAGCGTGGCTTATCAAACTTAGGTTTTTTTAATGGAACACCCTGTATTTTCGTTCAATTTTCGATAGTACTGTAAAAATAAGGTGCACTTTAATAAATGATCCCTATAGGTAAATATTACAGCTTTCGAGATATTTTGAAATTTATGATAATAATAGGTTATCGGAAAAAAATCGTACTGACCGAATCAATTAAATTAGAATGACAAAATTCTAGTTGTAAATATTAAAGCTGTTACCTTTTGAATCGCTATAGCAAATGATTCTTAATTCCTTACGGGGTGTTAAAAATTTTCAGTTCTAAAATAATTACATTCAAACCACATTATCTTGGTAATTGTAAATGTAACATCCTGTATTTTATTAATCTATACTAAATATTATAGTTTTTTTATTATTCAACATTTACTTAAATTTAATGTATTTATTTATGAAATAAAAGAAATATTCGAATAATTATTACCATTTTTATTCTTAACACTGAAGTAAATTAATAGTTATTAACTAAAAACGTAAAAACAGCAAAATATTTTTTTAATGAGAGAAATAATAATTATAATAACAAAAGCGAACAAGACGCTAGAAAAAAATTAATTTTACTGTAACATATGATCAAAATGTCTGCCATCTGCCTTAATACAGCAATTAATTCTATTTTCAAAAATCTTCTTATTTTATTTAACATTTCCGGCGTTATAGTGATGAATGCATTAGAAATTCTTATTTTCATATCCCCTGTTTGATTTACTATAAGTTGAACAATCCCCCATATACTTAAATCCATTGGAGTAACATCTGGAGACCTTGGTGGCCAATTACATGGAATACCCCTGCCTATCCACATATTTCTAAATTTTCTGTTCACATACTCTCTGATAGGTGGGGCAAACTGACCGGATGCTCCATTCAACTGGAGCCACATTTTTTTTTAATATATTTCAAAAATCACGTTTTAAGAAACTCAAAATTTTTCTTCTATGTAGGTGGCCATAATCGCCTAATGTTCCTGCTCAAACGTTTATAGTCCATCGGTGTTGGCGATCAACAGTACGAAATAGATGTCTGTTTTCAGTATCGTAATAGTGATAATTACGCATATTGTAACAACCTTTTTTTTGGGGTTGTACAAAAAAATACGTTAATCTAAAATCATTAATTTATTTGGCATAATATTAGAAAAGTTTTAATTATTATTATGTAGAATTGAAAACTGGCAACTTAAATTGCATTTTCTAGAACAAATCTTTTGGGTGTAATATTACATAAATAGTTTTAGTTCCCTTTCTTAAAAAATTGGATTTATATTATTGTATTCGCGCAAGCGTGAATATGATATATACTTGAGTTATTCAGAAAGCTTTTTGTAATTCGGTTAATGCTGAATGTTAACAGCAATTAGAATGATTTTTAAATAATTTTTTATATTCGTGCCATCAAGAAAATTTTGATGGCACCTTTTTTCACCTTTTTTCACCTTTTCACCACCTTTTCACCACGTTTTAATTTTATCAAACACGTTAATTACACTTTTAAATACTTAATTTTTAAAGTATGCAATTTTTCAAGTATTTAATTTGTATACTTACTAATCTTAATGGCACGTATAAGTGTATACCTTTACAACGCTAGAACTATATCCTGTTACAAATAAATTTGGCGATTTTAATTTCAAGGAAATTTCTTAATGGATACTTAAGCTAGACATTCACCTCACATCAACCATTCTGCTTCATAGTACCCTATAATAGAACAGTTAAAAGGTAAAGTTTTTTTATATAGTTTAGTTTAAGACTTCTAACCCTTTTTCTCAATTTCAACAACCATTTATTTAATAAACTTATGTAACTTGTTAATTTTTTATTTCTATTAAATGTTTTAGTATTCATTATTTAGGGTTTTGTTATTTTCCTGGACAAAGATAACATGGCGCTCGAGAATTAATTATTTTTATTCATAATTTTTTGATGACAATTTTTGCCAGTAAGTGAAAATAATCCAGCAGAATCGAAACAACTAGCATTTCAGGTAGGTTAATTTAATTATTTATTAGAACTCTCCCTATCTCAATCTACCACTGAGTCAGAGGCACATTATTTAAACAACATTATTATGTTGTGTATATTTTAACAATTAGTATTTTTGTTACAAGTGGCGCCCGAGCAGGGACATTGAAATTTATTACTTGAAATTTATTACTTATTTGATATTTTATTTACATTTGGGTTATATTTGTGGGGCCAGAAAAGGGACATGCTGTTGTTTCAATGTTAATTATTCTCACTTGTGATTGTTTATATTTTTTAATTGATTTTATGTTAAGAGTAGACCGAATTTTAAGGAGTGTTACGATTTAGGTTACGCTTGATTTTTTATGTGTTTCTTTATTGATTGTGTGTTATATAATATTTTTTACGATGTCAAATTTTAATTATTTAATTGATGTTTTATATATTGATGAGTTATATTAGTAGAATTAACATTTTTTTAATTGTAAATGGAACGGAAAGGTTGATAGGTGAGCGACGTAAATTTATTTGATTACATTTTATGTAACTGAATTATTAAAAAATGCATTCAATCTTTGATTATGATACATTACAACGATTTATAGATTCAATTCTAGGTCATGATTTATCCCATTCAGTTTTTGTTTTTTAAACGATATTGTTTTTTAGTACTTTTAAAGGCTAAATGATGCCAAGTTAAATATTAATTAAAAGATAAATGTGAATTTATCATATTTAAGTTTTGTTATTGATAAACTTCACAACATTCAATTGTTAATACATTTATTTAAATTTTGAAACGCTTGAATTACATTACTTTTGATAATGAATTTTTATACGATTAAATTTATTAGAATTTATTGAATCCATTTTACAAAAACTTTGAAATGAATTATAAATTTAGATTATTTTATTTTTATGTCACATAATGACAATATTAATACCTTAGTTAGTATTCCTGCTTAAGATTTTTCCAAATTAATTGGAATATTTATAAATTTTAAGAGTTCCGTTTATGTTTTTATAATTTAAAATTTTATGGTAGTAGTTTAGATGGGAAAGTTTAACATATTTTTGTGTTATTTGTGTGTAAATTCCATTTGTTATTTTCTTAGATTGTACTTCTTCTATGTTGAATTGTTTTTAATTGTATTCGTAACGCTGTTCATGAGTCTACGAAATTTTCACCTTCCTTTTTGGCGTTTGGTCGGACAGTTCCGATTTCTGGAGATTTTTATGGTCGACTAAAGGATTTCAAAGAGGATGATTTATTTATTACTAACCGTGAACAATTAGTTCAAGATTTAAATGAACTTTCACCCATTTTTAAACATGTTAAACAAAATTTACATGCAGCTTACGAAAGAAATTTAAAATCTTATAATTTGCGACGTCGTCCGTTGAAATTAAACGTTGGCGATTTAGTTTGGAAAAAGAATTTTACTTTATCTGATGCGACTAAAAATTATAGTCAAAAGTTAGCTCCAAAATTTGTTGAAGCAAAAGTTATTGAAGTGGTAGGTCCAACTACGTACCGATTGGCCACCCCTATTGATAATAAACCCTTAGGTGTTTTTCATGTTAAGGATTTAAAACCACATTAGTTCTTATTTTTTAGTATTCTTTTTAATTATTTTTCGATTTTAGTATTTTTACATTCTGGTTTTCTTATTTATATTTTTAATTATTTTGATAATTTTTCAAAATAATTTTATTTTGTGCTTATTTCGCACATTATTTTATTTTATATTGTTGTGGCTTTGCAAACCACTTAATTATTTTTTACATTTGTTAGCATGATTTTTGCTACATTTGTTTAGCACGATGGTTGATATTTAGATCCCATTGTGTGATTGATTTTTTAGCATGATGTTTGATATTTATATCACATCGTGCGTTTATTTTGCCGACTTTGTGGGACATTAGTTCTCAGGCAGATTATCTTTCTTTATTGGATTTTCCATTTGCTATTGTTACAATAGTAAAATTGAAGATAACTATTTTGAGTTTACCTCTGATCGTTAATTTGACGTGTAAAACTCATAACCATGGATAAGAAAACTAGTAATGCTTCTATACATTTTTATTTTTTGATTGATTTAATTATTTTATTTTTCCTGATTTGTGTAGTGTTACTATTCTTGGACGGTGCTTGAGGACTTCGGTTCGCCTCGTGTCAACCTCGATTAGTTCACTTCCTGATTATGACGTTTTGGTAGTTTTAAGAGGGGTTGTTGTGTTCGTAAGAGTGCATCATCCTTCTCTTTGCTATCTCACCTAGATTTCGATTTATTTATAAAATGTGCGTGTTAGTTAGGGTATGTTGGGTCTTGGACGATGACTGTGGAACAACATGAAACCTGAATCTCGTGAAGGGTAGAGTGGCCTCTCTTGTTCTCCACGACGAAGCATCCTGAGCTAATTTGCCATGAAAATAATCGTATCTTGGATTTACCGATTTTGACTCACTTATCGAACGTGACAGTGGTAGTTGTGTTATGTACCTAGGAGGCTTGGTTTGAGACCACCGGGGTAGGGTAATTGAACCGCTCTCTCTCGACCTCAAATCTCGCGATTATTTATTGTTAGTCCGAAAGGATTATATTTTTTTAATACTTATACTCTCGAGTAGAGTGGCGTTTAGCCTTGATTTTTTGCGAAGTTGCACGATGACCGTTTCCGGGTTCTCTGCCCACTGTCCCTTCAGGTCATGGTAGGTTACGGTTTCCGTTCGTTTTTTACCTTAGATTCAAATTTTTTACTGGATACTCATTTTGCTCTTCTGATGGTGGTTTGCCTCACTAACCCCACCAGTTAAAGTTTTTACTTTATTTAAGGTTTCGGGTCCTTGATTCTCGACTAGTGGCGTGTGCGGGTGGTAGCGCGTCATTAGCTTTTATGGGGTTGCGAGGGGTCTTTCCTGACCAACGTCACCACATTTTCGTACTTCTTCGTACATTTTCTTGTTATTTTTTAAATATTGCTTATATTTTAATTAGCTTAACATTTTGTATGTTTTTAATTTTAATAATTCATTTATTAGATTAGTGTTTGGAATCTCCGCTTTGGTGATCTCCGAGTCCAAATTTTAAGAGGGGGTGTGTAACAACCTTTTTTTTGGGGTTGTACAAAAAAATACGTTAATCTAAAATCATTAATTTATTTGGCATAATATTAGAAAAGTTTTAATTATTATGTAGAATTGAAAACTGGCAACTTAAATTGCATTTTCTAGAACAAATCTTTTGGGTGTAATATTACATAAATAGTTTTAGTTCCTTTCTTAAAAATTGGATTTATATTATTGTATTCGCGCAAGCGTGAATATGATATATACTTGAGTTATTCAAAGCTTTTGTAATTCGGTTAATGCTGAATGTTAACAGCAATTAGAATGATTTTAAATAAATTTTATATTCGTGCCATCAAGAAAATTTTGATGGCACCTTTTTTCTTTTTCACCTTTTCACCACCTTTTCACCACGTTTTAATTTTATCAAACACGTTAATTACACTTTTAAATACTTAATTTTAAAGTATGCAATTTTTCAAGTATTTAATTTGTATACTTACTAATCTTAATGGCACGTATAAGTGTATACCTTAATCTATTATTGGTCTGAATGGCAAGAAATTGTGGATAACAGGTATGGTCGACTACTAGAATTTTTAATATCCATTATATTAGAGAAACGTCTTGTAAAGCCGTTCAATAAACATTCTCTTAATTTAGAATAAAATGTCAGTTTTGTCATTGCTTCTAAGCTAGCTTTAATTTTGAAAAGTGTTGGCAAAACAGTACCTAACTGACAAGTTTCTTCATCTTGTAAAATAACTATTGCAACGGCTATAGGTTTTGTAACAGAAATATATTCGTTTAAAAACACAAAATCTGACAGTCTAATTTTAATAACTTACAAACATCACTTAATTTTGCTTCAATATTAATTAGTTTAACACATGCGTCATACATGGAATTCCAACGAGTAGGACAAGGAACTTTCAATTTGACACCGCAAACATTTTCTAACCGATCCGACGCCTTAGTTGACCTACTCACTAAATTCCATAAAGAATAAGCTTTCCCAAAAACTGTATCGTACATTTTTTTATACCTTATGTTTTCAAATGCTTTAGCTGCATCTATCGTAATTACAAGGCTGAGTGTATGCGAACAACACTTAAAATGTTCGGGCAAAAGCACGTAAGTACTGTCAGTATCAAAAGCAGGTAATGATTCAACATCTACATCATTTTGTTTTTGCAACTCTGTTAATTCGCTATCGCTGCTCTTATTACATATAGAAGCAGTAAATACGTTAAAAGCTTTATTAAAGTTGCTTGCGTTATCTGTTACCGTTCCTGAAATTTGACCGAGATTTAATTTGTATTCGTTATGAATTTCACTTATTAATTCCGCAATTCTGTCAAATGTGTGCAAATTTAAATCGCCTACAGCTTAATGCAAAAGATTTACGTTGGAAGCTATTACTATCGATAAAGTGTGCAGTCATACCAAGATAACTTTTGTTATTGGTGCTCCAAACATCTGCAGTTGTACAGACGTATTTGGTTTTATTTAATTCTTCTGTTACAGCGCCAATAACTGCTGATTTCTCTTCTTCTAATTTACTCTTGAGCGTTTTTCGGTCACAAGGTTTTTGCCAGAAAGTCCTTCTACTAACCTAATAAATGCGGTTTTTCGACTGTACAAATAGGCCTCATCTCTTCAATTATGTAATCTAAGACGAGTTTGTTAACCGAGTTCTTTGTGGTAGAACTGGTAGATCGTTGAAAATGTTAGTCTTGTTGAAATTCTTCATTGATAAAATTTCGGTTTTACTTTTTTGTTGTCTTTTCTGCATCGAATTTGCTAAATGTTACTGGATGCTTTTCTAGAAAAAAGGAGAAAGTGTATGTTAATTTATAAAATTCAGATTGAAGTCACTTCAAGTTTCAGTCAAAATTTAGATAACACCAATTTTGAAAGCGACTGAATCCCATCTTTTATGAATACAGGTATCATAAACATTTAAAAAGTTTTTGATGCATTAGGGACTTTAAGAAATAAATCTCAACCTTTTGTAAACGTTCTTTTACACGAGAAACTAAGTATTTTGCAACAAAAATACTTTACGTAATTCATATAGAATTTAATAAGAAAAATTAAGTCTACAAATCACGTTTTGATATATCAGATGATGTATTTTGTAAGAATTCAATAAATGATACTAAAATTCTGCCAAAAACTATATTAATACATACCTTCATATGCCGAATAAAATTTCCTGTTGAAGTCACATGATCTTGTATTTGTGCGGGACAATTTAGACACTGGGTCACTATCTTGTTGTCACATTTTGATAAAATTTTATAAAATTTACCGGTTAAGATTGGCGGAACTTCCATTAATTCAGCATCGTCACTCATTGTTGATCTAACTAACAATTAACAAATGTGCTTTACTTAAAGTCGTATTCTTAAGAACTGAAGACAAGATTGTTGTTTTCTATACCTCCTTTTGTTCGATTAAATTAGCAACAGGAATTCCAGTTCCACTTAACTTAAGTACCTACTTTAATGGATGGATGACCCCATTGTCATTACTCATTAAGTCATTAGATTAGCACTTAGCTGTCATAACCTGCCTTTGTAGCTTTGGGAAACAAAAACAACCGACGGAAATATTAACAAAGGAAATGAATAGTTCTATTATTGGTTATTTCGAATTTAACATGCCTCAGGCAGTAGGTAATTGTAAATGTGTATGTATCTCTGTGAGGTACGGATGTAACGGTCGTAACGGAGCATAATGTATTTTTTAAATATAAAGCTCTGTTACCTCAAGCCAGTTAAAATTTCACAAAATACCCTTAAAATACATTTTAAAATATTCTAATGGATCTTTGGATTCAAGTACTAAAGATCTGTTAAAATGTGATCTAGATCCAGATACTAGATCCTAGCAGAGCAAAGTATCTAGATCCAGATCATAGATCCGTTTAGTGGATCTAGATCCTGGATCTAGATCACTTTGATCTAGATCCTACAACACTGCTCATTAAGGTAAAATTAACAGTCGCATTGTCACTACCATCAATATTAAACGAGAATCCGTGATGAATGTGTTCCAAAATTTTTGATTTGAACGGTATAATGTTGCTTATTCTTTAATTGTGTATAAATCGTATACAAACCTCGGCAAAAGTAACATTCTGTCTCGAGAACTAGTCCACTTATCTATACTTATCTCGACAGGAATGGAACACTTTCCGCGCGGTATGTAATATACTATTATATCAGGAAAATTTTTCAGCCTTCTAAACTACCTCTGATCAAATCAAACTTTAATTGAGGCTAATGTTACACAGAATAGTACTAAAAGTGGCAATAATTTGTAGCCTGTATATGACGAAATAGGCGAGTGTGGTGTACCAGACATGCCTGATGCTAATTCACTGTCTGATATGGTCCTGTCTAACTATATTAATTTAAGGAGATATACAAGCACTGAATTTATTATTTCAATATTGATAAATGATAATTACTTCGCAACTGCGAGGTTATTTATTCCATTTAGATCTTAGTTTTAAAATTTGAACGGAATACATGGTCTGTTAAAGAAATAATACAGCTTTCTAAATTTCGCTCAACAAAATCGTGGTTGCGCCGTCCGATTGAACACTGTGTTCGTCATAACGTCCAGAGTAATCCACTCTTTACAGATTGTTGATATTTCACTTCATTCTCGCGTTATTATTATTTGAGTGGAACGTTATGCAGCTTTTGTGGCGATTTTTACAAAGTGCGATTTTCCGGTGCAACGATGCAACGTAAAATTTTGCGCAAATCTAAGTAAAATCTTTACCGAATATTTCAAATTTTGAAATCAGCTTACTGAGACCCGATTCAACGCTCCCGCTCATGCAGGCTTGTCAATTTGCCAGTTTTGTGCCAATAATCAATTGACTGTCCTCCCTCAACTTCTGAACTCGCTCGACCTGACTCCTTGCAATGTGAGATTATTCTTTATTTCATAAATTAAAAGGACGCCGTTTTGATACGATTGATGACAAACTCGTGACAGGAATTGAAGAACATTACAAAAGAAGCATACCAGGACTGTTTTGCAAACTGGAAACACCGTTGGGAAAAGTGTGTAAAATGGGGAGGGGAGGAGGATCAAGTTCGATTATTTTTTAAGCAGGCCTCGTATTTGTTACATTTGAAAAGCGCGTCTCGGTCAATGTTCGATAGCACCAAGAGCAACAGGGGACTGATTTACAAACGTGTGAGAATAAACAACACAAAGTAAGTACTGAAATCTTAAAATGTCTACAAAACAGTCATATTTGACATTTTATTTCTATAGTAATTGGCCACGAGTAATAAAGATATCGGTGATGGAGTATAACTAAGAAGATTAAACTTTATTACACTACATGGTGCCATATGACATGAATTATACTCCTTATTTAAACAATATAAAGATTGTACAAATTTTATTGTTATGTAGTATCGAAATAATTAAAATACTATTCTAATGCAATTAAGTGGTATATATAATTATATATATTAGATAAGTAACAGTTCTCCGTATGTACAACTTCGGTGGCAACAACGACCGAGAATGAGACTTTTAATCTTCCTTGGATTATTTACTGCAGCCTTCGTCTCAGTTGTGAGTATATTAATTACTAATAAAGTAGTTAATACTTCTTCTTAGAAATCTGACGACACCTATGAAGATCTTCTACACCATTGGGACAAAATGCTAGAACCTCATGAAAATGAGTGTGCTAATGAAAATAAAGTCAAACATAATAAAATTTTGAACTCTCTAAAAAAGAGAATTTTTCCAACAGGAAACGCAGTTAAATGTTATATAAAATGTTTGTATATACGTTCAAATTTTTATAATGGCGAAACTGGAGAATTTAATATTAATTTGATGTTAGAAAAAATTAAAGGATTGACAGCAGAAATAGCAGATGATTGTTATAACAAATCTGTTGTGAAGGGAAATAATTGTAACAAAGTGTATACTGCTGTTATATGTGCTATTAAGCAGGCAGTAAAAGAGGAATTTATTGTAGAAAACAATTCGGCCCTTACGAGATGATTTTAAGTAACATCGTTTGAAAGAAAACTGTTTGCCTTAGTTGTAGACTCGTATCCTGAATATGTATTCATAAAATAAAATTTTTAATCTAATTAAATGGGATAACGCTAGAACTTACTGACAAATTAAGTTTCTAAACAAGGATAAATATATAAATGCATAAACTTAAAATATAAAATAATGTCATAAAAGTGTCAATTAAAAATCAAATAATTTAACTGTTTTATTAAATTTAAATATCTATGAAGATGTTAATATCTTAGATGGTACTGCTAATTATTAAGCTGGTATAGAGGGATAAAACAGTACCTTTAAATTATGCAACGAAAAGCGGGGGGCTATATCATTGATCGCCGCTTTTCCGGGTCTGTACTTCGAAATTGAAATCAATTGCTAAGTAATTCTATTTTACTTTTTTTCAAGTGTAAAAACTAGAAAATCCCCTGAACTATTTGACATGATATACAGCATGTACAGGAGAGACTGCCATATACCATAAAACTCAGCCGTGTACACACTCGTTTGTTGATTTAGCGACCATCCATATTCCAGTCCCTCACGTGTAACCAAAACACTACGCACACCACGATTTACCTTCGAAAAGTCGGTGTACAAAACGGCACTCCTATGTTTTCCCTAATATTGATTGAAGTAAGATTCCAGGAGGGAATCTCACGAGGTATGACCGGATAACCTTGTGATATTACATATTCATACGCGTTCATATGGTCTCTGGCACCTATAACCAGTGGTTTGTAGCATACGGTCTACTACACCATTGAATTGAAACATTGAATTTCTTTGTCTGGGTTAATTAATCCCGTCACTGTTAATTATTCGATTAAATCTATTTATTTGTTTATTTCAATATTGATAAATGATCATTACTACACAACTGCGTGGTAATTTATTCCATTTAGATCTTGGTTTCAAAATTTGAACGGAATACATGGTCTGTTAAAAGATAATACAGCTTTCTAAATTCCACACAACGAATTCTAGTTGCATCGTGCTATTGACAACACTGTGTCTGTCGCGTAACGTACGGAGTGCTCTTACGGATTGTTAATGTCTCACTTCATTCTCACGCTATTGTTGAGTGTGACGTGTTACAGATTTTGTGGCGATTTTTACAAAGTGCGGTTTTCTGGAGCAACGATTGTTATGGTATAAACTGGCAGTAAGACTAGGTAACAGATAAACTTGGCTTTTGCACGACTAGCCAGCGGTCGGGTGTGAGTCAGATGTTAATCAATTTTGCGCACGATAGGATAGCGTACCATTCATAAGTCAAAATAGGGGTTTAAATAGTCATAAAACCGGAAATGGGCGCCAGGATGTTTGAAATGTCACAATAGGGGATGAAATTCCTAATTACGAATGTTCACGGCTCGCTCAAAATACCCAAATAACTTGCTTACCTATACGTAATCTCCACAGGCGGCTCTAGGACCAGCAGATCATTCGCCAACCTGAAAGACTTCAAAACAAATATTTGCACACTTAAATAAAATAATAACGTGCCGCAAAAATCAATCACTTCTTTGATAAACAAACACTAATCTCTAGTCAAGTTATGTTAATCTCGAAACTCAATATGTAAAATAACTTTCACCTCGCCAAACAAAAATATGGTAATATATTAATAATAAAAAAAAACGTTTTAACTGTGTACACAATCCTTTAAAACCCAATTCCTCAAATTACATTTAATTATGCTCAGTTCATAAAAAAAACAAGAAAAAAAAATACAATCGAAAATTTTCTCCCATCATTATTGCGTTATTATATCCCATTACGAGAATATATACCCCATTCAAATAATTTATCGGCGAATCTAGATAAAACCATGGATACATGACACCCCCCCCTTACTTACAGGGAACATCCAAACTAAGAACTTAAACCTAAGAGCAACAACGAAACTAATCCTAAGAGAACAAGACTAACCTAAGAACAAAACTAAACCTAACAAATGGATGATCCACTCTCATTACTATTTACTCGTCGACAGCGAGAACCGTTACGATCGGTATTCAACCGAGAACCGTTACGATCGGTATTCAACCGATCGATGTACGAAGTACGAAAACTGCGGTGGTGTTGGTCAGGAAATACCCCTTGCAACACCATAAAAAGCGAATGATGCGCTACCACCCGCACACGCCACTAGTCGGAACTATAGGGCCCGAAGCCTGAAACAAAGTTACGCAAAACCTTAATCTGGTGGGGCTCGTAAAGCGAACCACCACCAGAAGAATAAACCATAAAAAAAATTAACGTGTCAACTTACTAAAAACGGACGAAGAGCACACCATGGCCTTGAACGGTCAGAAGGTGAGAAACCGGTAGTCGGTAAATCTTGGTAATCATTAAAAACGTTACATAAAAGAACTCCACTAAACTCCCACGCCACTACTAACAGCAACGCTTCACTCCAGGCAGCGAGATGGTGGTTGCAATTCCCTCCCCGTAACTCCAAAAAAACTGCCACAGTCATGTTCGGTAATAATGTCAAGATCGAGAATAAAGAATCCGGATCAACTCACCTAAGTAACGAAAACTAAACTACCATAAAGGGATCAAGGAAGCACGACATGGAGCAACCAACGGTACGATATAGCCACAAACGATATGTGCTCCGAGGAACTCGCGATAAACATTTTGAACCAAAAGGATCAGAAACGGAAATTATGCAACAAGACATCCAATACCACGACACAACCCTAAAAGCCGCAAAATGCGAGAAGTTATATCGCTCACCCTGGTCCCTAACTACCCAAATCCACCACTCCCGTGGCAAGCTAGATCAGCATGTCTCATCTTAAGAGGGCGAGAGAGGCCACGCTGCCCTTCACAAGATCCGGGCTTTGTCTCAAGACAAAACACACTTTCTCCAACTCCCACACACTTTCATAACCCGCCTCTTGCAAGCAGTGGCATCTGCTGTAGGAAAATTTATGCTCCGTCCCTACACAGAGAGAACGTCCAAAGGGCTTAATTGATGTCAGGGCTAGACTTTAAATCTTTCGCGTTCCACGCCCCCTTCGAAATACCTGATGCGTCAGAAAGTTTATAAGTCTGAAAAGACACTTTTTTCTTAATATAAAACGGACCGATAAATTTTGATGCTAGTTTTGCTGCGAAATAACGAGACGCGTCCAATAACACATAATTTTTCCACCACACGGTATCACCTACCTCAATCGTCGCTAAACGTCTACGTAAATCTGTTTGCTTTTAATGTAAGGTGGGTTAAGTCATCGCTAATGTCACTATAAACTTCTTGAAAAAATTTGCTTCTCGATACTAAAGGTGTTCTGACGGCAAATTCCGCATTTTCTACCTCTCTTCCTTCTACAGCTTCTCCATGCTTGGTTCCATCTAATACCATTTCTCTTCCAAAATTGGCAAAACAGGGCATCAGGCCCGCAACTTCAGGAGTAGTCGTGCGTATAGCACACGCCACTTGCGCTAAATATTTGTCCCAGTTTTGTTGATTATCATCGATATACGATGCTAACATTTTCTTCATAACTCGATTAATTCGCTTTGAGGGATTAGCCTGGGGATAGTAATTTGCGTTAAAAATTATTTTGGCCTTGTAAGATGATACAATTTTCTGAAAATCGTTACTCCTAAGCTGTGATCCATTGTCGCATAACACGTAAAGTGGTCCTTCAAACATAAGAAAAACGTTTTCTTCAATATTCTTAATTACACTTTAAGCGGTAGCGGCACGTAACGGAAATAAAAGTACAAATTTTTAAAAACAATCGGCAACTACCAAAACGTATGAATACCCCATAGAGGATCTCGGCAATGGTCCTACAATGTCCGTGGCAATTATTTTCCAAGGCTATCGATAACGGGATGTTTGGCCATAACTACAGCTGGATTCTTTTGCTCGGGTTTATACTTAATACACGTATTTCAATGACGAATATAACGTACGACACCTGCCTTTAATTTTGGCCAATAGTATTGTCGGGAAATGTGCTCGAAGGTCCTATTTTGGTATTGTCATTTGATGATATAACACGCCACTGTTGTAGTTCAAAAATTTTGCATTCCAGGAAAAGGTATCATGGACAACCGAACTAATCAATAAAATAGTTCCTATGGATACCTTAAGTCCCAGTCAGGTTGAGCAATTAGAAACCGCCACGATTCGTTACATTTGCGGGAAACCAATTACTGATTGAGATATAATATTAGACATGTAATCTAAACTACAAAGACTCCCACATTCTACCAGTTGTGTTTCATAATTTATCAGGTTATGATTCAGATCTCATCATTAGAGAATTGGCTACTGTTCCCGGTTCGATTTCACTAGTGCCTATAAACGAAGAAAGTCTTCTCTAAAACTATGGAAGGCACTAAAATTAAGTTCAGATTTATTGACTCTTTCAAATGTATGAGTACCAGCATTGAAAAGTTGTCAGACTATTTGGAAAATAGTAAAAAAATTATTACCAGGGCTAATTACAACAATGGTGAAGAATTTTCTCTACTAGTTCGTGAAGGCGTTTCCTTATGAATTTATTGATACTTGGGATAAATTAAGTAAGACCCGGCTCACTCCCAAGAAAGCATTTGTTAGTCATTTTAATAATGAAGAAATCAATGATGCGAGTGTTTCACGTGCGGTTAACGTTTGGAACAAATTTAATATTAAATCGTTAGGGGAATACTCAGATTTGTATCTAAAAGCAGACATTCTCCTTTTAGCGGACATTTTCGAAATTTGTCGGTATTCTAAAGCTAACAATAAGTACATGGGTGAAACATTTGATCCCACTTGCGAAAGTGAGTATTTAATGTACTACGACGTAAATAACTTGTATGGAGAAACATGTCAGAATTTATACCATTTGGCTATTTTTCTTTTGTTGGTGAAGCTAACTTTGAAACTTTGGATTTAATAGACCATCCTGATAATTCGGAAATTGGTTATATAATCGAGTGTAATATAGACTATCCCATGTAATTACATGACCCACATTGGCACCGGGACATATGGTTCCACCCGCACCTGATTCCAAAATTAAAAAATTATTGCTCACATTGTATCCAAAACATAATTCATTACAGAAATTTTACTTTGAAAACATATCCCGAAATAACTTCATTCTTATGGTGGGACTTATATGATTCTCATACACATGTTTTATGTTTAATTTATCTTGCTCAAATATTATAATTAGATTTGCATTGTCACGAATTAGTTGCTTTGGAATTTTACTGTAAGTTTGACTCAAACAAAAATGGTTAATATCATTATGCCTACCCGTAGAAAGATATGTATCATTATGCCTACCCGTAGAAAGATATGCCCTTATGTTATTTTGATTTTCACAAACGACACCATCAAAAATAAAAATAGAGTTTGATTTTCCACAATTAGGCCCAATCACATCTTGATTATCACTGAACCTAAAGTAACCTATATCCCTCATTGGAAGTAAGATTTCCTGTAAAAGTTTGTACTGGTTTTGATTCAATGACTTAGAGTATATGTAAACACGTTTAAATTTCAAACCGTTTTTCTCAGTAATCAGACTAATCATTGTTTGTTTTTCCGCAGTTGGAGGCGCCACATACAATACCACGTATACTACTAGGAAGTAAATTACTGCATTTTCATCAAAGTCATGATTTTGAGTTGGAAGTTTTTGTTTCTGAGCAACTACTTTCATCGATAACGGATGAAATAAAAGTAAACGAATAATTACAACATTTCCATTTATATACTAGACATATAGAGTGTGTATTACAATAATTACAATTTTTTCACTTCTCCACTGAGTGGAGTGGAGTGCACAACAGCGTCATGGAGAATCCGGCGATAGACAACGATTTTATTATCGAAAGGTGTTAGAGATTCCATATACAATTTGATGTCTACTGTTGAGTTTTTTAAGGATTAATTTTGTTTAGAGCAGTCCATTACAAATACTGAACATGATTTGAATTCGAAATACTTTAATAATGCATCTTTTATCATCTTCACCATAGTAATCACATCGGAATTTCAAAAAATTGCGATAGGCAGGTATGAATTGGTTAGCACTGAAGTTCAAATGCATTGTTTCATATGGATAATACTCAGAATTCAGATGTACTTTAAGGTTTCTGATATTAATGTGATCAAAATATCCGGCCCTTGCCGACTTTGTATACCTTTTACCTTGTTGGAATGCAACAATTATCCAACGTGGTTTTTCCACTTGCGTTGACGTTTTTATTGGCCATATGTCCGAGGTTGCTTGCTCTAAGCAGGTAATTCATATAATTCCCATTGACGGAATGGAGCAGTAATAATATAATGTTTACTGATTTCTTCAAACAAGTCAAGTTTCGCAGAATCACTAAGTGTTAAGTGCGGTACTTTTAACTGGATTTTAATTAAGGTTATTGCTGCATCAACGTCACAATAGTAACAGTTTGTATCCCTTCTAGATCGAATTAAAATCACCTCTTTACGAATATTCACGATTACTTGGCGATAATCCTTTATTATTCCAAATATGTGGTTCAATGGTATGCATACTGTAATAGATTTTTCTCCATTTTGCTCATCGAATACTACTTGTAATGGTTCTTCATTCTTTGGTGACCACCCCAAATGGCTTAGTACTTTTCTCTTGCTTGCCGTATAAGAAACATATCCTTTAAGTGTACACGTTATGCCTGGATTCCTGAAAACGTCCACTCTTTGACCATCTAAGTCATAACGAATTTATTCGAAAAGGAAGTTGGGGAAATAACAGGTTAAGTTGAATGATTTTTGATCTTCTTCTTTTTTGAGCTCAAGCTTACCTTCTATGCATAGAGAACTATCGTAGGTATCGGTAATTAGATCTTGACTTTGACTTAATATGCGTATTTCTTTAAAAGGTCCATATTTAGAAGATCCATACGGAAGATAAGTGTGATTATCTGATTTAATAATAGTATCATCAAAATGTACGTTTTGAAAGACGTCTAATGTTTCGGCCATTGTCGCTGAGAACTTTTAAACCAATTGACGTTAAAAAGTATTTCTCTGCAGATGTTAATCGCAATGAGGATTGATAACTAATTAAAGACTTACTGTAGGGATGATGCCTTTTATGCGAAGATGCACTTGGTCCTTGATTCATTCTCAGACCCATGTTCTTTCAGTTCTAGCCGCACTGTGAATGGTTCAACTTCACCAAAGTCTATCAACTCACCCTTTTGATTAGTCAAGTTAATTGTTATATTACTTAAATCTAGATCACAAAAGTGACTTTACTTGCCTGCAAAATCAAAGACACTGTTTTTCATTCAAATACATGAATCGCATGTCGTAATCCGTTTAAAAGTGATTTCAATCGCAATAAATCTTGATAGAAAGCTACTGACAAAGAGACTTCAAGCGTGAGCTAAAGTATCTTATAAATAAAAACGAGGTACTTTGGACAACTGTCAGTAAAATCGTCATTGACTTTAATACGTTCATTTTCATTTTACAAGGTAATAAACATTTTTAAGAGAGATGCATTAATCGTAAAACAAAAATTCTAAATGATATTTGCAAGTCGTATAAGAAGCAAAAATGTAAAAGCACAATGGAAAGATCCCTACATATAGAAAAGATTATGTAATTCAGCATTTCTCTCTCATACAGTTTGAAAACAAATATATATATATATATATATATATATATATATATATATATATATATATATATATATATATATATATATATATATATATATATATATTGTAGTATATTAAATAATTGTGGTGGCGAGCAAGTGAGTAATATTAAAATAAAACTAAATTAATATTTAAATTTTAAATTCAACTTTGACTTATGAATCTTAAACTTTGGGGAAATGAGGTTCTTATTGTGATAATTTTAACAAAAAATATATTATGCGCCGTACCAGCTCAGTAATCTCTTTTTGGGATACGGTTCATTTGTATTAAACATTGATTGTTGGCAATATAAATTAAATCTGAGAATATTCATGTAAATGATCAAATTGTATTTTATAATAAACAGTTACAATGTGAAACCAACTTTGTTGAAATCTGCACAAAATACGCATGCGTTGCGCACTTAATACTGAAATAAATGTAGCCTGTCAAAAATTTCTGCAATTGATCTAAATTATTGAGCACAATTTTAATTTTGTCTGAGGTAAACTTATTAATTTTAATATAACGCTGAATCATTTACTTTTCAGATATTGACACGTGAATTCATACAAACATTTATACATTATTTAAAAAAAAAAAATACAGGACAACAAAAAAAAATAATCAATGCAAAAAGGTTATGAAAGCGAAATACAACTCACATGTGTTGCTGCAAATTCCAAATAATGTTCATGTCGGGTTGGTCCATATTAAACATTTGACGTAGACTTCCTTCCATAAATCGATGATACTGCCTTGCTGACCCAAATATGCTGCTTAACATTCCATTATTTCATCCAAATCAAATAACTGTTGGCTGTTCTTCATGTGGTAAATACGATGTACTTATTGCTCAAATACTTATAAGCAAGCACTTTATTTTATTTGTTTTATTTTTAAAATGTCGTTTTATTTATTTAATAGTTTATCGGATTTAATTTTGTATTTTTAAGTTCATATAGATTTTATATTCACTTGCACCTTTATTTTAGATTCCGTTATGAAGTGAAGATTTATTTGATGATCTTAATCACTACCAACAAAATAAACATCAAATCCAAGATAATTGAAGAATTTATTAACATACAAAAAAATTGCATATCACCCGATGTTTACACACGATCATGAAAAACGAAACAATTACAATTTTATCGAACAATTGTGATCGGTAACCTTATTTTTAATTTTAGTTTTTAGGCTTATAAATGACCCGTCCTTAACTTCTCACATACAGTCCCTTGAGCACAAAAGGATGGTTTCAGTTCTTTCTTTGTATTATCGTTATTACAACGGCTATTGTGCTGGTGAATTACATTCTTTGATACCATCTTCGGCTATCTTTGCGAGAAACACTCGGTTCGCTCATTCACATCATCAGTATGCAGTACAAATCTCCACTTGTCGTACCAAACGGGCGCAATCCACATTTTTGTACACGGCTTCTAAACTCTGGAATGATCTCCATAGTTCCTGTTTTCCTCTCACTTCTGATACGAGAAAATTTAAGGTAGCTGTTCATAGGCATCTATTGGCAATTCATTATCCCTCTATCCATCCTCCTAAGTGTTCCTGAGTGCTTTAGCACGATAGGCCTTATTTAGCCTGTTCAGGTCCACAATCATAAAAAAAAGGTTAAAACGATTTTTTCTGATACCTCAACTCTACGTCGATCGCGTTTCAATTCCGATAATGTTTACGAGAATTGTTACTTACATGTAAACACAAATAAACTTAACACTATGACTTGTTAGTCACAAAAATTTCAAAAGGCAAGAGAGTGAGAAATCAGGAGCAATTCCTTTTATACATTTCTCCTAGATACCAAAATTTCAACTTTTTTTCTACATTATACACAAAAGATTCTAGCTTCTGATTGGTCTAAACAAAATTGTAAACTTAACTAAAACATAAATTATGCTATATCCTTTTTTATACAATTCGGATTTGAATTTTAATTACAGATTTCGAATCAGGGCAAAATTCCGCATAAAAAGACATCTCACAAGCCCTATTTGGCTTCGATAAATTTCATTCTAACAACATATAATCTAAATTTACTAATATCAAAAAAAATCTTACATCCTACAACTAAACTAATTACATATTCAAATTCCACATAAAAAACTTTATCAGAATACATTTATTTCAACCCATTTTATTTAAATTTTGCAAAACTTCTACCTTAACATTTAAAATTTAGGTAGTTAACCTAACTTTTCTAATTTTATGTTTATATCACATATTTATAGTTAAATTCCTTGTTGAACTGAGGGAAACTCATATTAAATGTTTTTATAGTTTATTTTAAACTTATCTTACCCTATAAAAGCTATAATTTTTTGAAATTCTTACAAATAGTACTTAACCTAACTTACTATAATTATGCCCTTTATTATGCCTACTTTTAATCATCTCAATATATATATATATATATATATATATATATATATATATATATATATATATATATATATATATATATATATATATATATATATATATATATCGCTTAAAACTGATAGCTTTCCATACACTGATTGCGAGCGTCAGCTCAAAAATGATGATAAAGGATTATGTCAGTTTATTAATTGTCTTCTTACATTTCTCCAAATTATCTTACGTACATATCTCATATGTACTACTACTTTAATCATGGTTGTAAAGACAATTATCATTTACTCCTTTTCAGCATGCAACATGATTATTCTTGAAATGAACCACTTTCTATATTAATTTGTGGAATTGAGCATCGTTCCGTTCAATACAATTTTGTTTGGAAGTACATTAAAATTTAATTTTTTTTAATGATTGGATTAGAGAGTTTGTGATAAGCAAAAGTCCTTGAAGCTATGATAAGAATGCCATATCTAAACGTGGGAAATTTTCTCCGGTGAACATTATGAATGAAAATTTTTAGTTAGTGCTTCCCGGAACATTAACGAGTAATGAATTTTATATATCAGTTAAGCTATCTCTGCAGGCGACCTTGAAAATTCTATTCAATTCCTAATTGATAGTACTTCACATAAAAACTGCATGAAGGGAATCTGTAATGATCTTCAGCAAGCATGTCAACATGAAAACCTGCAAATTTCACCATTTATTTAGAATTTTTGTAATTAATGCACCTCTTGAAAATGTTTATTACCTTGTAAAGTAAAAATGAACGTATTAAAATCAATAACATGCTGTCTCCTACTTCACTAGAATTATCCATTAATATTTCCGAGTTTGCTACTTATAATTGACCAAAGTGCCTTCTTTTTGTTTATAAGATACTTAAAATTTTAAAAGCATTACGACATGCGATTTATACATTTAAGTGAAAAAGCTTCTTTGATTTCTGTGATTTTAGGAATCTGATTAACTTAAAAATGTTGAAGATACAATTTATGTATAAGATTGCCTTTATCACTTAAAACTCTTTATTTTCACACCATCATTACTCTATATGAATATTTTAGGAAAAAATCACACACATAGATAAATTTACACATTTAAGATCTAATTATGATAGTTTTCGGTATAGGTGAAACTATATATCTTTATCAATAATTTTTCAATGACCTTTAATATCATTTTACTGGGAATATCACATATGTTTACATGGCTAGATTTGTATAATTCCTGTGGGAAACCACTTCCACCAGTTTTGTTAACGTTAACAGATTTACTTGCATATAATCTTAGACTTCCAAAAAACAATTTCATTAGAGCCGCTCCCGATGCATTCGTGGCCTTGTAGATCTTGACTAATAACCATTTAATCTTGACCGACTTATTAGACAACTTGTTCCACGAACTGTTTAGATTTCTAGGAATTGCCCCTGCAGGTGACCTTGAAAATTCATTTATAACAATTGTAATATGATACCAATAAATTTTGACCTTGAATAGCTTGACTCAATTTAGCAAAGAACCATTTAACCTTGACCTACTAGCATAGACAACATTCTGTCATTTCAAGAACTGTTTGAATTGTAATAACTTTTATTCCAAGAATTAACCTTCAATGAACTTGAACTTGAGTCCAACATACACATGACCCTGAAAAATTTTAAGGTCAAAGAATCACTCACACCTTCAATTAACTTGACCTTGAAAATTCTATTTCTAAGAATAAATTTCGACCTTGAAGCGGGGAATGCGTACGTGCACGGTGGGTTAGTATCATCCTTGTATATCTACTTCTGTAGGTAACGCTGTCTTTTCGTACTTTCTAGACTTTGATGTATTCCTTCTAAACAATGTAACATATGAAACGTGACAAAAAGGTACTTCTTCTTAAACACAAAGCATTAAATAATTTATTGAAATAATTACATATATAAAGTGATGTGTTTAAAAAAGAGACTGTTCCGTACGATAGGGGACGAATGGTCGCCTTCCAAATGGATCACATAATTTATATCTTTTACACATTAAGGCATTTTGCGACCCCAAGAAATCTGAGATATAATTATAGATTTTGGCTCAAACGCCGAACACTCATGTCTAAAAATTTAGATTTTGGCCGTCGAATTTAGATCTTGGTCATGAGGCAATCGGTTTGGCGATCTCAACAAAGTTGGTGTATCAACATTCGGCCCAAATGATGACAAACGCTAATGGTTCTGTACTGAGGGGATTTTAAGGTATAAGGCTCAATAAGTGGTAGGAAAACTGATTCACATTTATGAAATTGAATATTAGATTTCAAATACTACCAACCAAGTAATACATTAGTTTATTATAAAATTTTGGTGTAAAATGAGTGTATCTGTTCTTAGAGTACAAATGAAATAATTTTAATAATTTTTTAA
Organism: Vesta saturnalis; assembly: GCA_036346205.1. Lineage (NCBI taxonomy): Eukaryota > Metazoa > Arthropoda > Insecta > Coleoptera > Lampyridae > Vesta > Vesta saturnalis. The sequence goes on along the minus strand of JARFJB010002229.1, from coordinate 43,355 downwards.
GCAACCTCTTTTTTAATGCGTTCATAACGAAAATAGGTAACATTATAAAAACAAAAACAATAGGGAAGTGGACATGTAAAGTTTAATGTCAGATAGACGGTAATAGACATCTATTTAGACGCTAACTTGAAAAAAAATTTCAAAGCCACCCGCTTACTATAAAAATATCGATGATACATTGTCAGCATTTTCAATCCTGTTTCATTAATTTTTAGTGTATTTTCGCTTCGTATTAGAATACTTATACAGAAAAGTTATGTGAAACTAGAATATCTTTAAAAAACATGTCCTCACATTCTCTTATAGAATTAATCGTTATTCAGACATTGAACAAATTTGAAAAAACACTTGAATTCTACCTTGGGAATTTGTTTGTCGCTAAATTACTCCTCATATTTGAAAATTGCATGAAACACAATTAAATGATACGTTTAAGACATGTACCTATGCATGGATATGTAAACTCTCACCATTATCACACATCATAAAATACTTACCTTTTTTTGGTTTTTTAATGGCGTATTTTAAATTATATAATCTAAACGTTCCGATAACACTTACAGTTATCTTCGTCAGTAATAATATCTGTTAAAATTGTTAGAGAAGTTGTAAACAATTTTGTCAAAGTAGAAAAATTAATTATTATGTATTATTAATTTTTCAACTTTGACAAAATTGCTTACAACATCTTTAACTACTGACTAAGATCAATATAAGTGTTATCGAAATGTTTGGATTGTATAATTTAAAATACACCATTTAAAAACCCAAAAAAGGTAAGTATTTTACTATACCTAAGTAATTTTAAATTTTGAAATAGCAGTTGTTTCAGAAATATTTGATAAAAACAAAAAACTACCCCTGTCCTTCGCTAGATTTCTCTCAAAATCTAAGCTCCAGAATGAATCTTAAATAAAAAGTTCAAGTATGTACAATATAACGATAGTGAAAATAAAGTCGATTCCATAACTTTCTATACCTACATACCTATATGTAGTCTGGAAGGTAAAAAAGTGTAGTAAAAATTGTTTCTTTAAGTGAGAAATATAACGGAACACAAGAAGGGTTTTTAATAATTTCTTATCACTTTAACCTTGTAAAAAAATATACTTTACTCGTTAAATATTCACCAGTCCTCTAAATATACGTTTACTTCATCACTTGCACCTGAAGAATACTTTAAACTGACGAATACACAACAAGCTTAGAAAACCCTATAGACCCTGAAATATAAAAGTCTCTAAACTAATCGTTCTACAAATGTCCCCGAAAACCAAAAAAATAACCTTCAAAATGCGTCCCTAAAAGTACTCTGTACATATATATATATATATATATATATATATATATATATATATATATATATATATATATATATATATATATATATATATATAATTGGTTAAGGTTAGGGAAATCCTAGTTCAATCAAGCTTTAAGTTGTGAAGCCACAAAAAACGACCATCTAATTATAATTTTATGTTTCGGTTGACAATTTCAACCTTCATTAGAAGATTAAAATTTAAGCCGAATTATGGCGATCATATAAACACATACATTAAAAAAAATCTTGACATTAATGTATTGAATTTATAAAATCTCTAGTTTGCAAACTCAATATATTAATGTAAAGATAATAGGCTACTTACAACCCTTATTATTGAATATATTATTATATGAGACCGAAAAGTTACAAAATCTTTTTACAGGAAAGTTTTTCCAGTCTTGTAAACTACCTCTGTTACATGTTACACAGCATAGTGCTAAAGGTGGCAATAATTTGAAGCTTATATAGGCGAATGTGGTGCACGAGACATACCTGATGCTAATTCACTGTCTGATATGGGCCCCAGTACAAGTTCCAGTCTAACTATATTAATTTAAGGAGAAATAGCAAGCACTGAATTTCTTTATCGGAGTTTAATCAATCCCATCACTGTAACTATTCCATTAAATCTATTTATTTGTTTATTTCAATATTGATAAATGATCATTACTACGCAACAGCGTGGTTATTTATTCCATTTAAATCGTAGTTTAAAACGGAACACATGGTCTGTCAATTTGCCAGTTTTGTGCCAATAATCAATGACTGTCCTCCCTCAACTTCTGTACTGGCTCGACCAGACTCCTTGCGATTTGAGATTGTTTTTATTTCATAAATCAAAATCAGTGTATAAAAGGACGCTGTTTTGACACGATTGATGACAAACTCGTCACAGGAATAGAAGAACATTGTGAAAGAAGCTCACCAGGACTGTTTTGCAAACTGGAATCACCGTTGGGAAAAGTGTGGAAATGGAGAGGGGAGTACTTGAAGGAGACATGGACCAACAATGTATAAATTGAAAAACAAACATTTTAAGGATGAAGTTCGATTATTTTTTGAACAGGCTTCGTATTTGTTATATTTGAAAGGCGTGTCTCGGTCAATGTTCGATAGCACCAAGGTTAACAGGGGACTGTAAACGTGTGAGAATAAACAACACAAAGTAAATACTGAAATCTTAAAACGTCTGCAAAACAGTCGTATTTGACATTTTAATTTTATAGTAATTGCCCACAGGTAATAAAGTTGGTGTTGGTGATGGAGTATAAATAAGAAGACTGATTAAACCTTATTACACTACATGGTGCCATATGACACATGAATTATACTCCCTATTTAAACAATATAAAGATTATAAAAATTTTATTGTTATATGGTATCGAAATAATTAAAATACTAATCTAGTGCAATTAAGTGGTATATATGTATATATATATATTAGATAAGTAACAGTTCTCCGTATGTACAACTTCAGTGGCAACAACGACCGAGAATGAGACTTTTAATCTTCCTTGGATTATTTACTGCAGCGTTCGTCTCAATTGTGAGTATATTAATTAATAATTATCATTAAAGTAGATAATACTTTTTCTTAGAAATCTGACGACACCTATGAAGATCTTCTACACCATTGGGACGAATTGCTAGGACCATATCAAAAAGAGTGTGCTAATGAAAACAAAATCAATCGTGATGAATTCTTGAACTCTTTAAAAAAGAAAATTTTTCCAACCGAAAACGCAGCAAAATGTTTTATGAAATGCTTGTATGTACGTTCAAATTTCTATAATGACGAAACTGGAAAATTTAATATTAACTTAATGTTAGAAAAAATTAAAGGATTGACAGCGGAAATAGCTGATGATTGTTATAACAAATCTGTTGTGAAGGGAAATAATTGTAACAAAGTGTATACTGCCATTATATGTGCTATTAAGAAGGTAGTGAAAGATGAAGATTTTGAAGAAAATAATTCGGTCCTTGGTGGATGATTTTAAATAAACACCGTTTAAAAAAAAGTGTTTGTCCCAGTTATAGACTTGTTATATCCTGAATATGTATTAACAAAATTAAATTTTTAATCTAATTAAATGAGCTAGAACTTACTGGCAAATTAAGTTACTAAACAAGGATAAATGTGTAAATACATAAACTTAAAATATAATAGAATGTCAGAAAAGTATCAATTAAAAATAAAATAATTTAACCGTTTTATTAAATTTAAACATCAATGAAGATGTTAATAGGTTAGATGGTACTTCAAATTATTAAGTTAGTATAGGAAGGATAAGACAGTACCTTTAAATTATGCAAGGAAATACGGCGGTGCCTATTAACGTCGAAACGGCCTCTTTTCCGGATCTGTACCAGGAAATTGAAATCAATTGCTAAGAAATTCTATTTTAGTTTTTTTCAAGATACTGAAAGTAAAGAATTCCATTCTAGCAGTGATATGTGTTTTATTTTAAATACGTATATGTGCATTTCCTTTAAAAATTCTTATTGCCTTCTTTTCTTTATCACTTTTATGGAGCAGCAACTTCTATGGTTATTAGCACCTCCTTTTTTCTTTTTTTTACATAAACAGGATTGGGAATTTTAGTAAGTTGCCACCCAAAAACGGCACTATTTTATGACAGAGTGTATAAAAACGGCAAACAAGGTATCAGTAGAGTACAAAATACATCCAAACATAAAACAAATTAAATATACACGCACACATACGCATGCATGCAATGTGTAAGTAGTTTCGCAGATTGAAACACAAACATATACTAAAAAAAACATCGTATCATATTTTGCAATATAAGTCCACCCTTTTCAGGTACACAATTAACTGTCGTATTTGTGAAGGTTCGTTTTAGGGACTTTACGCATGTCGTCAGGTATCCGACACTCTAACCTATCATATCCGTAATGTGGGTAATGTACTAGGATGTGTCGCACAGAAAGTCGAAAGTTAGATCGCGAACAGAGTGGTGGTGCTTAAGCTGTCAGTAAATGGGAGTGTCCGTGTATGTCCTATACGTATCCTGTTCCTCAAAATCTGGTCCCTTCTAGTAAAGTCAACAGGCATTCGCCGGTTGATAATAGAATCTTCCACTCTGCGACGGTGATTATCATCGATTGGATGCCGTATTTGCTGCCAAAGGTGTCGAAGCAGTGATGAAAGCAGCACATCGTCCACGCTTACGGAGCTAACATCTTTCCACATAAATAAGGCTGTTTTACGTACGGCACGATCGACGTTCTCATTCCCCTGAATTCCTACATCACTTGGAATCCAGTCGAAGAGACGTTCCTAACTTGTCGTATATTGTGATTGAGTGCGAGTATAGTGACACAGAGGGGGTAACGAGAGAATGTATTGGATATTCCTTGGAGGCTACTAAGAGAATCAGTACAAACTAGAAAATCACCTGAGCTATTTGACATGATATACAGCATGTACAGCAAAGACTGCCATGTACCATAAAGCTCAGCCGTGTAGACACTCGCTTGTTGATTCAGCGGCCATCCATATTCCACTCCATCGGGGGTAACCAAAGCACTACCCACACCATGATTTACCTTAGAGCCGTCGGTGTACAAAACGGCCACCTCTGTGTATTCTCCTAATAGCTCATAAAATTTCACCCTCATCATGGCAGGATGAGACAATCGTCTCATTATAAAATTTGAAATGATTGTAGTAAGATTCTAGGGGGAATATTACGGGGTATAACCTCGTTATCAAACACTTTATCGGGGTTAATTAATCCGGTCACTGTTAACTATTCGATTAAATCTAATTTATTCACAATTAGTTAGCAACATACCGCTTTTCTAACCCTTTAAAGGTTGAAAAGTGAATGATTCCACGGGTTTACTTTAAGCTATCAGTAATAACAAAAAAAAGAGACAGTAATTAGATGAAGCGGTCAGTAATAATAAACACTTTCCAACCTGTTTGGGAGGTACTATCGATTTAAACTGTCAATGTCAAATTGACAACATGCCAATTTTAATAAAGGGTCAAGGGTATGCAACTATTTCTTCTCGCGTGCGTAGATGGTGAGTGAACGCAAGCAATAGATGGAAACAAACAAGACGTTTTCTTTGATAAGCATATTTAATAAGTGTATTATTGATAACAAGTAACGACAAAACCAATAGAGAAATAAATTTATTATTAATGTCCTTGCGATATTGCAGGCTCACATACCATTAATATAAGTAATTTGATTGTAATCTCATTATATTTAGAATGTGCATCAGTTCTACATACATAAAGACAAAATTTGCATCGATTGTTGCTTGAATCTCGATGGCGCAGATGGTTAGCGCAGTACTCTAGCAAAGTACAGGTCGAAGGTTCAAATCCTACTCAAGGTAAACTTTTTATTTATGTATTTAATAAAATTAATAATAATTTTTAATTACATATTTACCTTTGAACATTCGTTCATAACAAAACTTATAATAAATCAATATAGAAATAGTAAGCATAACGTTTATGGCTTCTAATTAAAGTAAAAATTAAAAGTCGCATTGTCATGACCTTCAATATTAAACGAGAAGCCGTGATGGATGTGTTCCAATTTTTTTGATTTTAGCTGTATAGTGTTGATTGTTCTTTAATTGTGAATAAAATTGTATACAAACCTCGGCAAAAGTACCATTCCTCTGTCTCGAGAACTAGTTTGCCTCGAGGCTTCACTTCTCGATGAACTATATTTCTCTCGACAGGAATGGAACACTTTCCACCTCGGTATATAATATACTATATTCGTTTATTTCAATATTGATAAATGATCATTGCTACACAACTGCGTGGTAATCTGTTCCATTTGGATCATGGTTTCAAAATTTGAACGGAATACATGGTCTGTTAAAAAAAATAATACAGCTTTATAAATTGCGCACAACGAATTGGGTTCCTGTAAAGCTTGAACCAGGGAAGAAACAAGAAGAGCAGAAAAACGACATTTCCCTCAACAAGCGTAAATTTATTCATTAATTTACCCACAATGAATAATTTTTGTAAATTTTAATACATATAACAATAACTGTGCATGCCTAGTAAATATGCAATTTGTCCCCACAAACCCAAAGATAAGTGGAGCCTTATCTTACTATGACAATGTGAAACACTAAAGTTTCCTAATTAACATATGTTTCCAATATTATTAACGATGAGAGTAAGTTGCGAGATTTTACGGGTGATAAACTCAACTTTACTCAATTTAGCTAATTTAATAAAAGAACATAATACCCATCTCTGCTGCGCTGAAAGATCTTTCATGAAATGTAACCCTGAAAAGGAAAATTTATACATACATATTTAACCGCAATCGTTTACGTTAGAAAGGTAACACTCCAACTTTCCTTTCGTTTAACAATATGCAAACACAAACCCCCTTAACAATGACAAATTTAAATATATAAATAGTAGGAGAAGCTTGTTAAGTTTATATCCTAACATGCATATACGAGTAATTAATCAATTTCTAATTCGAGACCAATGATCTGAACACTCTTATCCCCAATAAAAGAAACTTTGTACTTAGAAGCTAACAAATATGGTATAAATAATACGACATAAACAACCGGTATATACAATTTATGCTTTGGGTTACTGCTACTGCGCACGATAGCGTAAACAGCAGTTAAAATAATATCAAAGATGGAAACTAAAGACTAAAACATTACAAGGTGTTTTATGTAACAGTTCAGTAATAATTACACTAAATTAGGGTTAAAATATGTATACCACATATTAACTAATATTTTGATCAAATTATAATAGTTCTACATTAGTGAAATCTTTACGAAAGTTAAATGTATTCGGATATCAATATGACACCGAGTTTGTAACAAAAGTAAACAATCTAGTATAGTTCTTTGCAAATTTGCACACGCAGACCAACATGCACACGCACATGCACACGCACACGCACACGCACACGCACACGCACACGCACACGCACACGCATACGGGCACACGGGCACGCACACGCACACGCACACGCACACGCACACGCACCCGCACACGCACACGCTCGCATACACGCACACGCACACCGCACACACGCACACACACGCACACACACCGCACACGCACACGCACACGCACACGCACACACACGCACACGCACACGCACAGCACACGCACACGCACACCACACGCACACGCGAACGCACACGCACACGCACACGCACACACACGCACACACACGCACACGACACACACGCACACGCACACGTACACGCACACGCACACGCACACGCACACACACGCACACGCACACGCACACATATGAATATATAGGTTCAAAAATAAAAATTAAAATTAAACGGTGTCTCAATAATTTATTTAGTTTTCTGTCTGTACGACTCATGATGTAATTTTGTTCCATCAATATACGCCCAAATTTTTTTTATACCAAGCTTACAACTAGGTACTGTAAAGCCCTTGAAAATCTGGTGAGACCAATATCGATATTGATACCAGCATTATTTTGCTGCTTTTTCTTAATCTTACTTTTCATCGTTTCAGTTACAAGGTTAATTACAAATGGTCGAAGTTGGGAATAAATCTGGTTCTGTGTTTTGTTTTTCAGCCGATTCAACGCCTAAAGAAATTTTTCTTAACGTTTTACTTTTTAGACATAATAAACATCTACTATTAACACTTCATCTAAATGGTTCTTTATTTATATATTCAAGTATCACTGAGGACATTTGGTAATATCGTTGTTTTACAACTTATGCATCACCTGTGTCTATGGGATGTATTGTTTGCTTCTTCCTAGCAAGCTTATTTCCTCTGTTGTGCGTAAATCTTAGGCGTTTTAGATGTTTTTGCTCCGATCTTAAGTTTTTTGGCCCTGTAACAGCATATAGTGGATATATTTGTAGGAAAGTGTAATAGCTGTCTACAGAAAGATCAATTTTAATATCTAGTTTGTAGCAGAAATCTACCCAAATGATGGCAGAGAATTCTAGGCACAAACAAAGAAGTTAAGACACAGGAAATTTGATGCATTAGGAAATACTTAACAAATCTACTTTAATAAAAGCAAAAATATCCGATTGTCTCCAGCCTATGTTTATAAAAATTAAGACTGGTATGCGTACGTGTGTGCGCATGTTTGCATGTAAATGGGCGTATCTTTGTGTCAAGTACCTACAAACGTTCACGGCGTATTTTGTATAAAGTCGCAAGACGGACTCTTATAAGTGGAGTTACTCTCGTGGTTTTTACCGCCTGGAAGTTTCTCCACCAGCACCTGGCGATTGCAGATCCGCTCCGAAGATAGGTGTTCTCGTGGCCTTTTTCCGTCTCGTAGTTCTCCTCCATCATCCTCCTATTCCTGGCATGCACCAAGAGTTACTTGCGATTTCACTAAAGTGAAATGCTCGCTTAGCTCCCGTGCAAGACCTTAAGCGGTTTAGTATAGAATCTCTCCTATTGATAAGTTTTAAACTTTATACACACACTCACTAGTACACCAGGCAAAGACGGTTTGTAAGATAGGAGCCCGATGTCGTATTTATCCACTACCAGATGGTGAGCGCAGGCAGAAGCCCTATGCCACAGTGTTCAACACTCAGATCGGCGTGTATTGCAAGATCTCCAGTTTTGTTTTATTTAAACACTTTCAACCTAGATACTTAATAAGGTGTTTCAAGAATCCTGTAATTAACTATTTTACATCAATTCATGATTCATTTGATTCCTGTATAAATTAACGTTTAAGTTTTCCCAGTTTAGTCCGCCCATCGAGTGATCAAGTTTTATTTCTGCAAATTGCAAAGATAACAAACGCCATAAGTTGAAACTAAGTTCATTTCAAAAGCTTTTGTTTGTTGTAAGAAATTCTGACAAAAAATTTACTTTTCTTAAAAAAATCCTCGAGATTAGTTTAAAAGTGATATAATCTGTCGTATGATCAAGATTCCCAGTGCTCGTGTAGAAATAAATCTCATAGATCATAAGAATCTACCATCACCAGTGAGCCAGTACTCCAAAACCATCATTCGACTGCTTTAATTAAAATTTTTCATTAGTTTTTGTTAATTTATCATTGTACATAATACCCTAATTAGCCTAGTTAGTTTAGTTAGAAGATCGCGATCACTCTGTACTTAGTAATAATTAGGTTTTGCTAGTTAAATCCGAGAGTAATTAAGATTTGCGTTCATAAATTGCCCGGAAACAATTATAAATAGTTAACGTAAAGTTAAAGTAAAGAATATCGATTTTTGTTTATGTATAGAACATAGAGTTTTCTGTAGAAATGATAACGAACTGAATACATGACCGACAACACAATTTAAAAGTCCCTTCAGAAGTAATTTCCAGGGAAAGATATAAAATCATTCCAACCACATTCGTGAATGTTCGAATGTTTATATTTATTTATATATTTTGGAAGTTATAATTTTGTTTCTTGTTTGTATTTATTTTGTTATTATAAGATTTAAATATTCTAATTTGAAATGTTCAGATTATTCAGAATTGTGTCTATAGGAAGTACATGATAATACACTTTCTGGCGTATCATCAGTGTATCATCAGTTAACCGAACCACGCCAAATCTCTGATTTCTGAAATAGGCCGAGGTAAAACTATAATTAATTAGCCTCAGTAATTTACACTAATTACACCACTATTTTAAAATTATAAACTATTCTATGCAATTTTTGATACAACGCGTAATTTGGCTGAAAAAATTTCTAAAGTGGAATTTTTCAGATTTTTTGATATTGGTAGCAACCGCAATAGCGGTTGCTACTAAGACACAACGGATACTTGCCAAGGAGGAATTACGTAATTCAATTATTCTGAATATAATTTTGACGGGATGTATAGCGTTTCATTTTAAATTACAGATTACTAGTACACACTTTTTTGGTTAAATATGTATTTATCACAGTAAATGTTGGTTATCAGGTTTTTCTCTTAGTAGAATTGTTACGACCATATGCAACCATCATTGCATTAAAAATTACACAATTATTTATAAAAAGATTATTACAAATTCAACATCCAGCTTTAAAGTTAAACACGCGCCGGGGATTTTAGCGTCCATTGCCTACTTCACTTGAACATAACGAAGGGTGTAGCTATATTATTACTGATTTTCGGAAAATTCACCGCCAGCAATTCACCGACAGCAATTCACCGCCAGCAATTCATCGCCTGCAATTCACCGCCTACGCAATTTATCGCCCCAACAAATAACCGCCAGCAACTCACCGCCGCAAAATTCATCGCTCCGTAACATATTTATTTTTATTATTTGAAGATAGCCTGTTAGCGTTACCCAGGAGACACCACGCGGAGATCGGCTTACTATAGTCTCCCTTTTTTTTTAGTTTTCTAATCTGAAGAGATACTGAAATGTGTTTATGTTTAGAGCGTGGTGTTGTGAGCGATTTCACGTAGGTAATCGAAGATATTCATATCCGCATTGTGATATGTAAGTACCTCTATATTAATTGAATTTTCATTTACTTTTTTAATTGTTCTGTGATTAACCTACATTAACTACTAATTTATGAAAGTTCCATTGCTATGTCGTTAATGGCGTATTTGGGGATGGAATTCTTATAATTCATGAAGTTAAAAATAAACAAGTCATAGGTGATTAACTGATAATTTAGAAAGTTGGATGGTCTAAACTTACATTTCATTTCAACTGCAACTGTGGACTTGTAAATCTCGTGGTTACTGCTTAAGCACGCTGTTCGAGTTGTCTTAGTATTTTTGAATACTCAAGTTTAAGTGAATTGTTAGTTCCAAAATGGCTCTCCAGTTTATTTCAACAGAAAAAGTCAAAAGAAAATTGTGCGAAAGTGGTCACTGCTTCTTTAAGGATAAGGCGATTGACGAAAGAACACATTGGAGATGTGACAAATATCAGCAGACGAAGTGTCCAGCTCGCGTGACAACAGTGGAAGATGAAATCGTCAAACGCTGGAAAGAACATAATCACGCCGGTGATGCAGCTAAACTTGAAGCTGCTAAGATATTGGATGTTATTCGTGATTCTGCGACCAATACAAGAAATACGCCCCGTTTTATTTTATCCGTAGTGAAATTATATTTCCCTTGAACGGAGAAGAATTTTTGTTATTTGACTCCGGATACGGCGACGAGAATAGAATGTTAATATTTTGCACTGCTGACCGCACGTTCAAAACCGTTCCGCATTTATTTTACCAAATTTTTACGCTTCATGGCTTTAAAAACAACCTTTCGTTGCCTTTAGTCTGTGCTTTGCTACCGAACAAAAGCGAAATAACGTATGCTACTTTCTTCAGAAAAATTAAGGAGTTGCAACCATCTGTATCACCTGCTACCATAACAACAGACTTTGAGAAGGCAACGATAAACGCTGTGAAAACAGAATTTCCACATATTAGACATCAAGGTCGTTTTTTCCATTTCTGCCAAGGTATTTTCAGAAATATTCAAACCAACGGTTTAAAACAACGCTAAGAAACGGACGCTGATTTTGCTTTAAATCTTGGTTTTCCCTCTGCCTTGGCATTTGTACCGGTCGACTCCGTTGTTCAAGTATTCGAAGAAATGTGCGACAATAATATATTTCCACCCGAAGCGCAAGATGTCGTCGATTATTTCAAAGACACGTGGATAGGCCGTCCGAATAGGCGTCAGCAGCGAAGACCACCGCTCTTTGATCATGCCGTGTGGAGTTGTTACGAAGCAGTTTTGCAAGAAGTTTCAGCACACCATCCAAATATATGGAAATTCATCTCGGCCATTAAACGAGAGCAAAGCTTAAATGAACTACGTATTGAGCAGTATTTAAGTGGAGAAGAACCTCCAAGGCCTAAGAGAAAATACCGTGACTGCGCTCAACGGCTACAAAGAGTAGTAGGTACATATCACAATGTAGATATGAATATTTTCGATTACCTGCGTGGAATCGCTCACAACACCACTCTCTAAACATAAACACATTTCAGTATATCTTCAGATTAGAAAACTAAAAAAAACGGGAGACTATAGTAAGCCGACCTCCACGTGGTGTTTCCTGGGTAACGCTAACAGGCTATCCTCAAATAATAAAAATAAATATGTTACGGAGCGATGAATTTTCCGGCGGTGAATTGCTGGCGGTTAATCGTTGGGGTCATGAATTGCGTAGGCGGTGAATTTTTGGCGATGAACTGCTGGCGGTGAATATTCCGGACACCATTATTACTATACCATTAGCATCTATCCATATATCGTTTCTAAAGCATTCGACACTATCTCCCACAATACTATATTAGAGATGGTTTTGATTCAAATTGTATTTCATTATTATTCAATTATTTATGTGAAAGAAGGCAGATGGTTGTAAGCGACAATGCACTGAACTACGTTACAGAGTTTCTCAAGGTTCCATCCTAGGTCCCCCCTATTTTTTTCTATTTTAATTAACATTTTCTATCTACACCTCTAATATTATATAAAAAATAAGATTTTGCAATCACCTCCTATACACAGTTATTTTATATATTCTGCAACAAACGTATGAAAGTCAACAACAAAATTGATGTCGACTTAGATAGTTTTATTAATTACACTGGTCAACGTTCTCTATATATTATCCCGAAAAGGAGTAAGCTATTACTGAGATCTATTCATTAATGAACATGAATGAAGTGAAAAAGCTAGGGGTAACTTGGAATTCAAATACTACCAAAAACTGCAAAACAATTTTACTGCGTGAATCTCTTAGTTATCTTAAATTTTTTGTAGTGCTGCGTATGGTCATTATTTGTCTAAGGAACTAGTTAGAAGGGTATAGGGTATACAAAACTCATGTGTACGTTTAGTTTATGGTCTTAAATAGTACGATCGAATTTCACATAAATTAAAAGCTATACCTTGGTTTAATATGGAACAAGGTCGTTTTCATACAATATATATTATTTGTGTAATTCACTTCCACCGAGTATTAAACATCTATCACCACATAAATTAAAAAAAAAACTTCTTAAAACCTGCTGTGTATGTAGGTACCCTTAAGTTACTATACAGGGTGATGCCTTGCGGGACGCAGCATAGCGATTTCGATGGTAATTTTTGTATATTCAATTATTAGCGCCCATAATTATTTTAGTGTAAAAGTGTAAGTACTTTTTTTGTAGACAATAAAATATTGCATCTATATACACTATTAATTATAATTTTCCGTCAATATTATTTAATTCTGATAATATTTAATTAACCCGTCTTTAGGTAAACTTATTCAAATCATGTATGTTGAACAAAAATTGAAAATGACTCCTGTAGGTATTCATCAAATCAAATCTGGATTTTAAAGCATTAACAGCTTGAACTGCTGTAAAAAGATAAAACTCTATTTTGAATTTTAATTTAGTATCTCCGACCTGATCATTGCCCGCTTTGTAAAGAAAATTAACAGTTTTTCGTCAAACTTTGTGACGCAGTTGGGTTAACCCGATATCAGCTAGGATGTCAATAACGTCGACGAGTTCCTTTGCATCACAAAGAGTTTTATTAAAAGTCTCATCCGAACGAAGATACTTGAAAAAAATTGTACAATCTTTTATAGCTCGATAGCAGACAAATCATAATGTTTGGTCTGTAGTAGCCTGCTGATCGGGTTAATACAATTTAAATGGTTTAATACAGTGCTACAGGTCAGAATCCTAATCTCTTATAGAAGTGTCAATGCTGGTATCGTAATAAATACTTAATAAAGCATCGTAAGTACTTCCTAATTAATACCTTAAGGGTTTTAGAGCTTCTACTCGATTTTCCCAACGAGTATCACTCAGTGGTTTTATGGTTAGTCACTTAACATATTTTAATGATGTAGCTCATCTAAAGGTTGACGAAGCAAAAAACAAGTAATTTTTTTGAAATATTTAAAAAAATTGCGGCTGTTAAGGACGCCTTTGCCATATTTTTGACGGGTAAATTTAATGAGTGACTGCTTCACGGCAAGTAAAGTACTAGTGAATTCATGGCCCATATTCTAAATTGTACCCCTGATTGATCACCTTTTATATTGGCCCCGTTGTCTTAAGCCTAGTCTGTTGTAATGGTATTTCCTAATTAAAATAGAATAATTTAATCTTAAAGTATGAATCTTTCTCCACCAGGAGTAGTCGAGCCCCACTCGATGAGTGGTAAATTTGTAATGGTTCGCCTTAGAATATTAATATATTCAGTAATAATATCAGAAGACTTTGGTATATTCGAAAGAAGTATTAGAATATACCGAGAATGTCGAGTGGTATTCAATCAGATTATATCATTCCTTTCTACTAATAAAAAATAAAATCTGATCTTAGACACTGACTTGTTCATTGGTAATTATAAACTGTAAAATTATTATAAATTACGTTACATTTATAAGGATTATTTTCTTACGTACGTTGTTGTGTATGATCTGGCTGGTTACGATTGTATTATCCACACGCAAATTCGAAACTATCTTGATATGCAGACTTTGTATCAATTGTAGGTATGGTTTTATGGAATGAGATGTGTTATATCCAGTGATTTTTTATAATCTCTTGTTCGTTAACTCCCAAACTAGCCAAGGTACTAACGGTTGTTGACCTATTAGAATCGTTAGTAATTTTTTGCTTTTTTGCATCAATCCCAATATGTTCAGCGGTCAATTTTGTCCGTTTACAGGCTAGTTTTACTGCTACAATATGATATAATTTCATCTCGAATCCGGAAGGTGTATTTTCGTCGCACTGTTCAATCATTTTGTTCAGCTTTTTAAGCGTTAATGGTGAAGAACTTGTTTTTTTTCTGGTATCTATAAACATATATTTTATAAATCTCAAAAAGAAATCACGAAATAAGGAGAGAATACCTGTAATTTCTTCCTCTTCGTATTTTTCGCATTCCTTGCTTTCAGAAAAACAAATGTCAAATGGGTCAATTTTTCGTTTACATTCTTCATGATACATTCGTTGAAGAAGTTTTGTAGTATTATTCCAAATGGTCTCAACAGATAACTCTTTGTACTCACTGCCATCAATTTGACGCATATTGCCAAAGTTTCATTCGTCTGCTTTTAAAGTGTCACTAAGGTGAATTAGGTTTGCATTATGACGAATTAGTTCATTTGGAATTTTACTGTAAGTAAACAGTCAATATGATTATGCCTACCCATAGAAAGACATGCCCTTATGTTATTTATGATTTTCACAAGCGATACCATCATAAATAAAATTAGAGTTTGATTTTGCGCAATTAGGCCCAATCACATCTTGATTATCACTGAATGTAAAGTAACCTATATCCGTCATTGGAACTAAGATTTCCTGTAAGTTTGTACTGGTTTTGATTCAATGACTTAAAGTATACGTATACACGTTTAAATTTCAAACCGTTTTTCTCAGTAATCAGACTAAACATTGTTTGTTTTTCCGCAGTTGGAGGCGCCACATATAATACCACGCATACTACTAGGAAGTAAATTACTACGTTTTGGAGTACCAGACTGTTCATCAGTCATGATTTGGAATTAGAAGTTTTTGTTTCTGAGCAACTACTTTCATCGATAACGGATGAAATAAAACTAAACGAATAATTACATTTCTATTTATATACTAGACATACAGAGTGTGTATTACAATAATTGAGCGGTAATAATATAATTTTTACTGATTTATTCAAACAAGTCAAGTTTCGCAGAATCACTAAGTGTTAAGTGCGGTACCTTTAATTGAATTTTAATTAAGGTTATTGCTGCATCAACGTCACAATAGTAACAGTTTGTATCGCTTCTAGATCGAATTAAAATCACCTCTTGACGCATATTCTCGATTACTTGGCTATAATCGTTTATTATTCCAAATATGTGGTTCAATGGTATACATACTGTAATAGATTTTTCCCCATTTTGCTCATCGAATTCTACTTGTAATGGTTCTTCATTCTTTGGTGACCACCCCAAATGGCTAAGTGCTTTGCTCTTACTTGCCGTGTAAGAAACATATCCTGTTTGTGTGCAGACATTATGCCTGGATTCCTTCAAACGTCCACTATTTGACCATCTAACTCCTAACAAATTTCTTCGAAAAGAAAGTTGAGGTTAGGTTGCATGATTTTTGATCATCTTCTTTTTTGAGCTCAAGCTTACCTTCTATGCACAGAAAACTATCGTAGGTATCCGTAATTAGATCTTGACTTTGAATTAAGATGCGTATTTCTTTAGAAGGTCCATATTTAGAAGATCCATACGAAAGATAAGTGTGAATATCTGATTTAATTATAGTATCATCAAAATGTACGTTTTGAAAGACGTTTAATGATTCGGCCATTGTCGCTCAGAACTTTTAAACCAATTGACGTTAAAAAGTGGTTTTCTGTAGATGCTAATCGCAATGAAGATTAATAACTAATTAAAGACTTACTGTAGGGATGATGCCTTTTATGCGAAGATGGAATTGGACCTTGATTAATTCTCAGACGCACTGTGAACAGTTCAATTTCACCAAAGTCTATCAATTCACCCTTTTGATTAGTCAAGTTAACTCTTATATTACTTAAATATAGATCACAAAAGTGACTTTACTTGCCTGCAAAATCGAAGACACTGTTTTTCATTCAAATACATAATCGCATGTCGTAATGCGTTTAAAAGTAATTACAATCGCAATAAGCTTTCATAAAAGCTACTGACAACGAGATTTCAAGCGTGAGCTAAAGTATCTTATAAATAAATAATAAAACGAGGTACTTTGGTCAATTGTCAGTAAAATCGGAATAGTCCTAAATATTACTGAGTAGACAATAATTCTAGTGAAGTAGCACGTCATTGACTTTAATACGTTCATTTTCATTTTACAAGGTAATAAACATTTTTAAGAGAGATGTATTAATCGTAAAACAAAAATTCTAAATGATATTTGCAAGTCGTATTAGAAACAAACATATATAAAAGATTATGTAATTCAGTATTTCTCTCTCATACAGATAGAAAACAGATATATACATATATATATATATATATATATATATATATATATATATATATATATATATATATATATATATATATATAGATCACTTCCGTGAATTATATAGATCATCTGAACCATTTTTACTTGTTTTATCTACAAGACGAACAGTCGCTTAAAACCTGAAAGTTTTCTATACACCGATTGCGATAAAGGATTATGTCAGTTTATTAATTGTCTTCTTACATTTTTCCAAATTATCTTAGGTACATATCTCATGTGTACTACTACTTTAATCATTGTTGTAAAAACAGATATCATTTACTCCTTTTCAGCATGCAACATGATTATTCTTGAAATGAACAACTTTCTTTATTAATTTGTGGAATTGAGCATCATTCCGTTCAATACAATTTTGTTTGGAAGTGCATTAAAATTTAACTTTTTTAATGATTGGATTAGAGAGTTTGTGATAAGCAAAATTCCTTGAAACTATGATAAGAATACCATATCCAAACGTGGGAAATTTTCTCCGGCGAACATTATGAATGAAAATTTTTATTTGGTGCTTCCCGGAACATTGACAAGTAATGAATTTTATATATCAGTTAAGATATCTCTGCAGGTGACCTTGAAAATTCTATTTTATTCCTAAATGATAGTAGTTTACATAAAAACTGCATGAAGGGAATCTGTAATGATCTTCAGCAAGCATGTCAACATGAGGACCTGCAAATTTCACCAGTTATTTAGAATTTTTCTAATTAATGCACTTCTTGAAAATGTTTATTACCTTGTAAAGTAAAAATTAATGTATTAAAATCAATAACATGCTGTCTCCTACTTCACTAGAATTATCTATTAATATCGAATTTACTATTTCTAATTGACCAAAGTGCCTTGTTTTTGTTTATAAGATACTTAAAATTTTAAACGCATTACATTTCGTACTTTTTAGACTTTGATGTATTCCTTCTAAACAATGTAACATATGAAACGTTACAAAAAGGTACTTCTTTTTAAACACAAAGCATTAAATAATTACATATATAAACTGATGTGTTTAAAAAAGAGGCTATTCCGTACGATAGGGGACGAATGGTCGCCTTCCAAATGGATCACATAATTTATATCTTTTACACATTAAGGCATTTTGCGGCGACCCCAAGAAATCTGATATATAATTATAGATTTTGGCTCAAATGCCGAACATTCATGTCTAAAAATTTAGATTTTGGCCGTCGAATTTAGATCTTGGTCATGAGGCAATCGGTTTTGCGATCCCAACAAAGTTGGTGTATCAACATTCGGCTCAAATGATGACAAACGCTCATGGCTCTGTACTGAGGGGATTTTAAGATAAAAGGCTCAATAAGTGGTAGGAAAACTGATTCACATTTATGAAATTGAATATTAGATTTCAAATACTACCAACCAAGTAATACATTAGTTTATTATAAAATTTTGGTGTAAAATGAGTGTATCTGTTCTTAGAGTACAAATGAAATAATTTTAATAATTTTTTAGGCAACCTCTTTTTTAATGCGTTCATATAGGTAACATCATAAAAACAAAAACAATAGTGAAGTGGACATGTAAGTTTAATGTCAGATAGACGGTAATAGACATCTATTTAGATGCTAACTTGCAAAAAAATTTCAAAGCCACCCGCTTCTATAAAAATATCGATAATACATTGTCAGCATTTTCAATCCTGTTTCATTAATTTTTAGTGTATTTTCGCTTCGTATTAGAATACTTATACAGAAAAGTTATGTGAAACTAGAATATCTTTAAAAAACATGTCTTCACATTCTCTTATAGAATTAATCGTAATTCAGACATTGAACAAATTTGAAAAAACACTTGAATTCTACCTTGGGAATTTGTTTGTCGCTAAATTACTCCTCATATTAGAAAATTACATGAAACACAATTAAATGATACGTTTAAGACATGTACCTATTTATGGATATGTAAACTCTCACCATTATCACACATCATAAAATACTTACCTTTTTTTGTTTTTTTAATGGCGTATTTTAAATTATATAATCTAAACGTTTCTATAACACTTACAGTTATCTTCGTCAGTAGTAATATCTGTTAAAATTGTTAGAGAAGTTGTAAACAATTTTGTCAAAGTTGAAAAATTAATTATTATGTATTATTAATTTTTCAACTTTGACAAAATTTCTTACAACACCTTTAACTACTGACTAAGATCAATGTAAGTGTTATCGAAATGCTTGGATTGTATAATTTAAAATACACCATTAAAAAAACCAAAAAAGGTAAGTATTTTACTATACCTAAGTAATTTTAAATTTTGAAATAGCAGTTGTTTCAGAAATATTTGATAAAAACAAAAAACTACCCCTGTCCTTCGCTAGATTTCTCTCAAAATCTAAGCTCCAGGATGAAGCTTAAATAAAAAGTTCAAGTATGTACAATATAACGATAGTAAAAATAAAGTCGATTCCATAACTTTCTATACCTACATACCTATATGTAGTCTGAAAGGTAAAAAAAGTGTAGTAAAAATTGTTTCTTTAAGTGAGAAATATAACGGTTTTTAATAATTTCTTATCACTTTGACCTTGTAAGAAAATATACTTTACTCGTTAAATATTCACCAGTCCTCTAAATATACGTTTACTTCATCACTTGCACCTGAAGAATACTTTAAACTGACGAATACACAACAAGCATAGAAAACCCTATAGACGCTGAAATATAAAAGTCTCTAAACTAATCATTCTACAAATGTCCCCGAAAAACAAAAAAAAATAACCTTCAAAATGCGTCCCTGAAAAGTACTCTGTACATATATATATATATATATATATATATATATATATATATATATATATATATATATATATATAAGACATTTTTTTTTCTTTAAAACTTGTGTAAATAAACATACAATTAATTCAACGTTTCGGGAACGTCCTTTGTTCCTTTGTCAAGAATTTATTTGACAATTACAGAAATTGAAATAAGGTAACTATTTTTAACAAATACAGAATATGAAACAAGGTAACTAATTTAAATTTAATCTGGACGAGTGTGTTTGACTTCGGGTAGTTGGTCGAGTACATGATGTAGAAGGTGCAGAAGTGGGGACGTCAGGAATAGTTGCAGCATAAGTGTTTGAAATTCCTGGAAGATTTGGAGTTGGTTGAAATGTAGAATCAACTTGTTTAATGACATTCTTCCAAATTTGTGGCATTCTAGAAGTGTCATCTCGTTTATTGAGGGCGTTTGGTCTTCTTTCAATTTCAACTGCTTCTCTAATAATTCTTTCTTGTAAGGTATATAGAGGTGCAATTAAACGGATATTGTTGGTATTAATTTGGTGTCCTGTATCTAAATGATGTGCAGCTAAAGACGATGAAGGATTGTGCTGCTTAATTGCTAGTTGGTGTTCATCGGCTCTCGCATATAATATTCTGTTGGTTTGTCCTATATAAGTTCTTCGACAGTTGTTGCACGGTATCTCATACACTCCTTGGCTTTCATTTGGAATTTTGTCTTTGGGGTTTCTTAAAAGTTGGGACAAAGTTGAATGCGGTTTGAATACCGGTCTGAAGTCGTTTTTGGGAAATTTATTTGCTATTCTGTCTGTAATTCCCTTTATATAAGGTAGAATAACAGGAATCTTTCGTTCATTGTTTGACAAGTTATTATTTCTTGGTCTTTTATTTGGTTGGTAATTTTAATATTTCTTGATCTTTGTATCCATTTTGAATTAGTATTTTATTAATAGTCTTCATCTCTTCCGTTTTAGAATTTTGGTCAGATAAGTGGTAAGAGCGGTATATCAAGGATTTCATAACGCTACGTAATTGACCAGGATGGTGATGTGAGAGAGAGTTTAAGTATCTATTCGTATGTGTTGGTTTTCGATAAACTTTGTGTGTAAATTTGCCATTAGGAAGTCTTGTTATTAGGATGTCCAAAAAGGGGAGTGAATTATTTTCTTCAACTTCCATAGTAAATTTGATGTTGTCGTGAATGTTGTTAATATGTCCTAGAAAGTGGTTCAAGTTTCCTTTTCCATGGGGCCAAATTACAAATGTGTCGTCAACATAACGAAACCAACATTTAGGTTTTAAATCTGCAGAATTTAAAGCAATGGTTTCAAAATGTTCCATATATACATTCGCAAAAGCTGGAGAGAGTGGCGAGCCCATAGGTGTTCCTTGAATTTGCTTGTAGAATTGTCCTTTGTATGTAAAATAGGTTGAGTGCATGCAGTGGTTTATCAATTTGAGTATATCTTGGTTTATTGAGTGTTTTTCTTCTAGAATTTTCATCGTGTCTTCAATAGGTATTTTGGTGAAAAGTGACGTTATGCCGAAGCTAACTAAAATGTCATTTGGAGCCAAGGGTACGATTTTGAGTTTGTGTAGAAAATCATAAGAGTTTTTGATGTAGGATACAGCATTTTCACAAATTGGTTGAATAACTTTTGCTAGATAACGAGCAAGGTCATGAGTCGGAGAATTGAATGCACTGACGATAGGGCGTAATGGCCAGTTTTCCTTATGTATTTTTGGGAGTCCGTATATTTTGGGGATTCTTGAACTCTTCTCTCTTGGAATTAGTTTCTGTTTTGTTTCTTTGTCTAATTTTGTAGAATTAATGATAGATTTTGTTGTTTTTCTATGTAGGTGGTAGGATTGCACTGATTTTCTTATATTCTGAAGAAGTTAGCAGTTCAGACATCTTGTGGTGATAGTCTTGAGAGTTGACAATGACAGTAGCGTTTCCTTTGTCAGCGGGTAGTATTAATATTTGGTCGTCATTTTTGATTTGGTTTAACATTTGGAGGTCTTGTTTGGTGATATTTTGTTTGGGAAGTTTGCAGTTCTGAAGAATGTGTGCTACGTTGAGCCTAATTTCGTCAGCGACCGTAGATTCTGTATCTTTTAAGGCGTATTCTACGTTGGTGATGATGTTTTCTACGGGAATCCGTTTAGGAGTGATTTAATTTTGCCATCACTCTACTCCCGTAAAAAACATCATCACCAACGTAGAATACGCCTTAAAAGATACAGACTACATACCTATATGTAGTCTGGAAGGTAAAAAAAGTGTAGTAAAAATTGTTTCTTTAAGTGAGAAATATAACGGAACACAAGAAGGGTTTTTAATAATTTCTTATCACTTTGACCTTGTAAGAAAATATACTTTACTCGTTAAATATTCACCAGTCCTCTAAATATACGTTTACTTCATCACTTGCACCTGAAGAATACTTTAAACTGACGAATACACAACAAGCTTAGAAAACCCTATAGACCCTGAAATATAAAAGTCTCTAAACTAACCATTCTTCAAATGTCCCCGAAAAAAAATAACCTTCAAAATGCGTCCCTGAAAAGTACTCTGTACATATATATATATATATATATATATATATATATATATATATATATATATATATATATATATATATATATATTAATTGGTTAAGGTTAGGGAAATCCTAGTTCCATCAAGCTTTAAGTTGTGAAGCCACAAAAAACGACCATCTAATCATAATTTTATGTTTCGGTTGACAATTTCAACCTTCATTAGAAGATTAAAATTTAAGCCGAATTATGACGATCATATAAACACATACATTAAAAAAAATCTTCACATTAATGTATTGAATTTATAAAATTTCTAGTTTGCAAACTCACTATATTAATGTAAAGATAATAGGCTACTTACAACCCTTATTATTGAATATATTATTATATGAGACCGAAAAGTTACAAAATCTTTTTACAGGAAAGTTTTTTCAATCTTGTAAACTACCTCTGTTACATGTTACACAGCATAGTGCTAAAGGTGGCAATAATTTGAAGCTTATATATGACGAAGTAGGCGAATGTGGTGCACGAGACATGCCTGATGCTAATTCACTGTCTGATATGGGCCCCAGTACAAGTTCCAGTCTAACTATATTAATTTAAGGAGAAATAGCAAGCACTGAATTTCTTTATCGGAGTTTAATCAATCCCGTCACTGTAACTATTCCATTAAATCTATTTATTTGTTTATTTCAATATTGATAAATGATCATTACTACGCAACTGCGTGGTTATTTATTCCATTTAAATCGTAGTTTAAAACGGAATACATGGTCTGTCAATCTGTCAATTTGCCAGTTTTGTGCCAAAATCAATTGACTGTCCTTCCTCAACTTCTGTACTCGCTCGACCTGACACCTTGCGATTTGAGATTGTTTTTTATTTCATAAATCAAAATCAGTGTATAAAAGGACGCAGTTTTGACACGATTGATGACAAACTCGTCACAAGAATAGAAGAACATTGTGAAAGAAGCTCACCAGGACTGTTTTGCAAACTGAAAACACCGTTGGGGAAAGTGTAGAAATGGAGAGAGGAGTACTTGAAGGAGACATGAACCAAAAATGTATAAATTGAAAAATAAACATTTTAAGGATGAAGTTCAATTATTTTTTGAACAGGCATCGTATTTGTTATATTTGAAAAGCGTGTCTCGGTCAATGTTCGATAGCACCAAGGCTAACAGAGGACTGTACACGTGTGAGAATAAACAACACAAAGTAAATACTGTATTCTTAAAACGTCTGCAAAACAGTCGTATTTGATATTTTAATTCTATAATTAAGTGGTATATTAGATAAGTAACAGTTCTCCGTATGTACAACTTCAGTGGTAACAACGACCGAGAATGAGACTTTTAATCTTCCTTGGATTATTTACTGCAGCGTTCGTCTCAATTGTGAGTATATTAATTAATAATTACCATTAAAGTAGATAATACTTTTTCTTAGAAATCTGACGACACCTATGACGATCTTCTACACCATTGGGACGAATTGCTAGAACCATATGAAAATGAGTGTGCTAATGAAAACAAAATCAATCGTGATGAATTCTTGAACTCTCTAAAAAAGAACATTTTTCCAACCGAAAACGCAGCAAAATGTTTTATGAAATGCTTGTATATACGTTCAAATTTCTATAATGACGAAACTGGAAAATTTAATATTAACTTAATGTTAGAAAAAATTAAAGGATTGACAGCGGAAATAGCTGATGATTGTTATAACAAATCTGTTGTGAAGGGAAATAATTGTAACAAAGTGTATACTGCTGTTATATGTGCTATTAAGAAGGTAGTGAAAGATGAATATTTTAAAGAAAATAATTCGGTCCTTGGTGGATGATTTTAAATAAACACCGTTTAAAAAAAGTGTTTGTCCTAGTTGTAGACTTTTCATATCCTGAATATGTATTAACAAAATTAAATTTTTAATCTAATTAAATGAGCTAGAACTTACTGGCAAATTAAGTTACTAAACAAGGATAAATGTGTAAATACATAAACTTAAAATATAATAGAATGTCAGAAAAGTATCAATTAAAAATAAAATAATTTAACCGTTTTATTAAATTTAAACATCAATGAAGATGTTAATAGGTTAGATGGTACTTCAAATTATTAAGTTAGTATAGGAAGGATAAGACAGTACCTTTAAATTATGCAAGAAAATACGGCGGGGCGTATTATCGTCGAAATGGCCGCTTTTCCGGATCTGTACCTGGAAATTGATATCAATTGCTAAGAAATTCTATTTTAGCTTTTTTCAAGATACTGAAAGTAAAGAAGTCCATGCTAGCAGTGATACATGTTTTATTTTAAATACGTATATGTTCCTTTAAAAATTCTTATTGTCTTCTTTTTTTTATTACTTTTATGGAGAAGCAACTTCTATGGTTATTAGCACCTCCTTTTTTCTTTTTTTTACATAAACAGGATTGGGAATTTTAGTAAGTTGCCACCCAAAAACGGCACTATTTTATGACAGAGTGTATAAAAACGGCAAACAAGGTATCAGTAGAGTACAAAATACATCCAAACATAAAACAAATTAAATATACACGCACACATACGCATGCATGCAATGTGTAAATAGTTTCGCAGATTGAAACACTAACATATACTAAAAAAAACATCGTATCATATTTTCCAATATAAGTCCACCCTTTTCAGGTACACAATTAACTGTCGTATTTGTGAAGGTTCGTTTTAAGGACTTTACGCATGTCGTCAGGTATCCGACACTCTAACCTATCATATCCGTAATGTGGGTAATCTACTAGGATGTGTCGCACAGTAAGTCGAAAGTTACATCGCGAACATAGTGGTGGTGCTTCAGCTGTCAGTAAATGGGAGTGTCCGTGTATGTCCTATACGTATCCTGTTTGTCACAATCTGGTCCCTTCTAGTTAAGTCAACAGGCATTCGCTGGTAGATAATAGAATCTTCCACTATGCGACGGTGATTATCACCGATTAGATGCCGTATTTGCTGCCAAAGGTGTCGAAGCAGTGATGACGTGAAAGCACGCACATCGTCCACTATTACGGAGCTAACATCTTTCCACATAAATAAGGCTGTTTTACGTACGTAATCGGCGTTCTCATTCCCCTGAATTCCTATATCACTTGGAATCCAGTCGAAGAGACGTTCCTAACTTGTCGTATATTGTGATTGAGTGCGAGTATAGTGACACAGAGGGGGTAACGAGAGAATGTATTGGATATTGCCTGGAGGCTACTAAGAGAATCAGTACAAACTAGAAAATCACCTGAGCTATTTGACTTGATATACAAATCAGTACGAACTAGAAAATCACCTGAGCTATTTGACATGATATACAGCATGTACAGCAAAGACTGCCATGTACCATAAAGCTCAGCCGTGTAGACGCTTGTTGATTCAGCGACCATCCATTATCCACTCCATCAGGGGTAACCAAAGGACTACCCACACCATGATTTACCTTAGAGCCGTCGGTGTACAAAACGACCACCTCTGTGTATTCTCCAAATAGCTCATAAAATTTCACCCTCATCATGACAGGATGAGACAATCGTCTCATTCTAAAATTTGAAATTATTGTAGTAAGATTCCAGGGGAATATTACGGGGTATGACCTCGTTATCAAACACTTTATCGGGGTTAATTAATCCGGTCACTGTTAACTATTCGATTAAATCTAATTTATTCACAATTAGTTAGTAACATACCGCTTTTCTAACCCTTTAAAGGTTGAAAAGTGAATGATTCTACGGGTTTACTTTAAGCTATCAGTAATAACAAAAAAAGGAAACAGTAATGAGATGAAGCGGTCAGTAATAATAAAAACTTTTCAACCTGTTTGGGAGGTACTATCGATTTAAACTATCAATATCAAATTGACAACTTGCCAATTGTAATAAAGGGTCAAGAGTATGCAACTATTTCTTCTCGCGCGCGTAGATGGTGAGTGAACGCAAGCAATAGGTGGAAAGAAACAGGACGTTTTCTTTGATAAGCATATTTAATAAGTGTATTATTGATAACAAGTAACGATAGAACCAATAGAGAAATAAATTTATTATTAATTTCCTTGCGATATTGCAGACTCACATACCATTAATATAAGTAATTTGATTGTAATCTCATTATATTTAGAATGTGCATCAGTTCTACATACATAAAGACAAAATTTGCATCGATTGGTGCTTGAATCTCGATGGCGCAGATGGTTAGCGCAGTACTCTAGCAAAGTACAGGTCGAAGGTTTAAATCCTAATCAAAGTAAACTTTTTATTTATGTATTTAATAAAATTAATAATAATTTTTAATTACATATTTACCTTTGAACATTCGTTCATAACAAAACTTATAATAAATCAATACAGAAATAGTAAGCATAACATTTATGGCTTCTAATTAAAGTAAAAATTAAAAGTCGCATTGTCATGACCTTCAATATTAAACGAGAAGCCGTGATGGATGTGTTCCAAATTGTTTTGATTTGAGCTGTATAATGTTGCTTGTGTGTGAATAAAATTGTAGACAAACCTCGGCAAAAGTACCATTCCCCTGTCTCGAGAACTAGTTTGCCTCGAGGCTTCGCCTCTCGGTGAACTATATTTCTCTCGACAGGAATGGAACACTTTCCACCTCGGTATATAATATACTATATTTGTTTATTTCAATATTGATAAATGATCATTGCTACACAACTGCGTGGTAATCTGTTCCATTTAGATCTTGGTTTCAAAATTTGAACGGAATACATGGTCTGTTAAAAAAAATAATACAGTTTTATAAATTGCGCACAACGAATTGGGTTCCTGTAAAGCTTGAACCAGGGAAGAAACAAGAAGAGCAGAAAAAACGACATTTCCCTTCCCTCAACAAGCGTAAATTTATTCATTAATTTACCCACAATGAATAATTTTTGTAAATTTTAATACATATAACAATAACAGTGCATGCCTAGCAAATATGCAATTTGTCTCCACAAACCCAAAGATAAGTGTAGCCTTATCTTACTATGACAATGTGAAACACTAGAGTTTCCTAATTAACATATGTTTTCAATATTATTAACGATGAGGGTAAGTTGCGAAATTTTACGAGTGATAAACTCACCTTTACTCAATTTAGCTAATTTAATAAAAGAACGTAATGCCCATCTCTGCTGCGCTGAAAGATCTTTCATGAAATGGAACCCTGAAAAGGAAAATTTATACATACATATCTAACCGCAATCGTTTACGTTAGAAAGGTAACACTCCAACTTTCCTTTCGTTTAACAATATGCAAACACAAACCCCTTAACAATGACAAATTTAAATATATAAATAGTAGGAGAAGCTTGTTAAGTTTATATCCTAACATGCATATACGAGTAATTAATCAATTTCTAATTCGAGACCTATGATCTGAACACTCTTATCCCCAATAAAAGAAACTTTGTACTTAGAAGCTAACAAATATGGTATAAATAATACGACATAGATAACCGGTATATACAATTTATGAATATATATGAATAGTAGGAGAAGCTTCTTAAGTTCCTTCCTAACATGCATATACGAGTAATTAATCAATTTCTAATTCGAGACCAATGATCTGAACACTCTTATCCCCAATAAAAGAAACTTTGTACTTAGAAGCTAACAAATATGGTATAAATAATACGACATAGACAACCGGTATATACAATTTATGAATATATAAATAGTAGGAGAAGCTTGTTAAGTTTATATCCTAACATGCATATACGAGTAATTAATCAATTTCTAATTCGAGACCAATGATCTGAACACTCTTATCCCCAATAAAAGAAACTTTGTACTTAGAAGCTAACAAATATGGTATAAATAATACGACATAGACAACCGGTATATACAATTTGTGATTTGGGTTACTGCTACTGCGCACGATAGCGTAAACAGCAGTTAAAATAATATCAAAGATGGAAACTAAAGACTAAAACATTACGAGGTGTTTTATGTAAAAGTTCAGTAATAATTACACTAAATTAGGGTTAAAATATGTATACCACATATTAACTAATATTTTGATCAAATTATAATAGTTCTACATTAGTGAGATCTTTACGAAAGTTAAATGTATTCGGATATCAATATGACACCGAGTTTGTAACAAAAGTAAACAATCTAGTATAGTTCTTTGCAAATTTGGACACGCAGACCCACATGCACACGCACACGCACACGCACACGCACACGCACACGCACACCACACACGCATACGCACACGCAGACGGACACGCACGCACGCACACGCACGCTCGCATACACGCACAGCACAGCACACAACGCGCACACGCATACGTACACGCACACGCACACGCACACGACACGCACACGCACACGACACCACACACGCACACGCACACGCACACGCACACCACACGCACGCACACATGCACCGCACGCACACGCACACGCACACGCACACGACACGCACACGCACACGACACGACACGCACACGCACACGCACACACACGCACACGCACACGCACACGCACACGACACAGGCACACACCACGCACACACATACACGTACACGACACCACACGACACCACACACAGCGACACCACACACACACTCACACCCACACACACACACACATACACACACTACACACACAACACACACTCACACACACACACATACACACACGCACGCACACCTTTAGTTGACAAAAGTCGATTGCATGACATTCCATAGCTACATATGAATATGTAGGTGCAAAAATAAAAATTAAAATTAAACGGTGTCTCAATAATTTATTTAGTTTTCTGTCTGTACGACTCATGATGTAATTTTGTTCCATCAATATACGCGAAATTTTTTTTTTTATACCAAGCTTACAACTAGGTACTGTAAAGGCCTTGAAAATCTGGTGAGACCAATATCGATATTAATACCAGCATTATTTTGCAGCTTTTTTTTAAATCTTACTTTTCTTCGTTTCAATTACAAGGTTAATTACAAATAGTCGAAGTTCGGAATAAATCTGGTTCTGTGTTTTGTTTTTCAGCCGATTCAACGCCTAAAGGAATTTTTCTTAACGTTTTACTTTTTAGACATAATAAATGCACCATGAAGGTTGCAGTAGTTGGATTACATCTACTATTAACGCTTCATCTAAATGGTTCTTTATTTATATATTCAAGTATCACTGAGGACATTTGGTAATATCGTTGTTTTACAACTTATGCATCACCTGTGTCTATGTGATGTATTGTTTACTTCTTCCTAGCAAGCTTATTTCCTCTGTCGTGCGTAAATCTTAGGCGTTTTTGAGGTTTTTGCTCTGATCTTAAGTTTTTTGGCCCTGTAACAGCATATAGTGGACATATTTGTAGGAAAGTGTAATAGCTGTCTACAGAAAGATCAATTTTAATATCTAGTTTGTCGCAGAGATCTACTCAAATGATGGCAGAGAATTCTAGGCACAAACAAAGAAGTTAAGACACAGGAAATTTGATGCATTAGGAAATACTTAACAAATCTACTTCAATAAAAGCAAAAAATATCCGATTGTCTCCAACCTATGTTTATAAAAATTAAGACTGGTATGCGTACGTGTGTGCGCATGTTTGCATGTAAATGGGCGTATCTTTGTGTCAAGTACCTACGAACGTTCCCGGTGTATTTTGTATAAAGTCGTAAGACGCACTCTTATAAGTGGTTAGAGCAGTTTGAACCTTCAAACGTAAGCCTCTACCCAGCTTAAGCGCTTGTGATTTTTATTACAATCGCTTAACTCACAAAAAAGAACCTAGCGTTTTTCGCGTTTTCGCTCATCGTTCCGGCATCGCTATCTTCGCCGCTTCGGAAGTAGATCTGTCACCGCTTGCATACAGATAACACGAAGAAGCGGTCATCAGTAGAGGAGCCACACCCAGAAGTATCCAGGCACCGCCAACAGCAGGATCGTCGTCAGGTCAAGGACACAGTAATAGGTATCATTAATAAAGAATTTTAATTTAGTTACTTTGTTATTTTATTTTAATTGTGTATTTCCTCCGTTTCGAATTGGGTCTCTAATTTCCAAGCCTTTTTTCCTCGGGGTGTGAGGCTGCACCTCGGCAGAGACCCGGCCTTTCGCTAAAACAGATTTAATTTTTAATTTTATCCCCATTCACAAACCTAATACTAACAGCGCAACCGAGATGGTTAAGCAAGGTCGCCACCGAGCTACTGTCAAAGTTGTGTCCCCTAACCCCGGCGACACCCGTCCACCTACACCGCCAACCACTTCCTATTCACAAATCCTAATCTCACCACCACTATCCTCACGCACACGTTCCCACTCAAACGCATCTTCCATATCCGCCACATCCACACATTCTTACATTTCCACACGATCCACCTCTTCCACAAAACCTTTCAAACCCACACACCCGCCTGATTTGTTACCTACACCCGCTCACACACATACACCTGCTCTATTACCTACACTCGCACACGCACACATACCCTCTCTCCTAGCTACACCTTCCCAGCCACCTACACCTGACTTGAGTCCTAAATCCGCTTCACCCAATCCTATACCTACCCGCCCCCAATCCTCGAGATATCGCATCCGCAATATCCAGAAAACCATAACCACACAAAAATCCTTATTCAACTCCTTTAAATCCCTCAACCTTCCGTGGTTGAACTTGACGTTCAACCACAACCACACCTGTCTCTTAGAGACATCCTCTCCCCTTCCGGATGGTACGCAGCTTAGGCTGCGACACCATTTCAGCGATCCTACCGTTTCCCTTACCCAACTATCCGGCCCTCGTACACAACACCACACCTAGAGCTCCTTCCTTTTCCTGCGTGATTCGTCACGTAGATAAGGACATCCTAGCCCAAGAGATCCTCCATGCGATCGATCTTCCACAAGTGAAGAAGGCCGTTCGTATCATCTCGAATGCCACCAACACCCCTACCTCCCTAGTCCGGATCATCACTCCTTCCCAAACCACCCTCGGGTACCTCCTCGCACAAGGTGTCGTCATGTTCGCGCGACGCTTCAAGTGCGAACCCTCCCTAATACCTCAACCGCTCCCGAAGTATTGCTCCACCTGCACGCAGATGGGGCATACCGCGGAGGAGTGCTCTACCCGATCCATCCAATGCTCTAACTGTGGCGGAAGCCACAGATCCACCCTATGTAAATCCTCGGCGAACCCCAAGTGTAACAACTGCGGGGGAGCCCATCCTACCTACTCCTTCCAGTGCCGGAAGCGTCGGGAACCTCCCAGTTCCCCGTCGAAGATGGCTCCCTCGATCCAATTCTGTCTGAAGAGTCGGACTCGGAAGACACCGCACACCTTAAACCCGCTCCCGACACAATCCTTATCCATCAAGGACTTCTTGCAAGTCCTTACACACACCCTTTTCACCATGTTCCCTGACCGGAAGTCTAGGGTTCTTCGAACTCTAGACTCGCTCTCCCAGAACTTCTTCCAACGGCGTATCAACGCCTGCGTATCCGGTACGCGGGTGAAGGTCGCCGTAATCCGCCAACCCAAACCTTAATCCTTTCCAATGGATATCCTAACAGGGACCATCAATGCCAGGGGGTGCGTAGGAAGCGCCCCCTAATGAAACACCTCCTACACACCCATAATATACACATCCTCTCAATAACAGAAACTAAGCTCACACCCAAGTACTCCTTAAACTTTAATTCCTATCACTCCTTCCTAAATAATAGCCAACATGGAACCGCCCTCCTAGTTAAAAATTGCTTCTCATCCACTCCTTTTCAACTTTCTGCGCATTTGCAGCATCTCGAATGCGTTGCTGCAATGGTGCACTTCCCCACCCCAATAATCTTTATATCCTACTACAACCAACCCGGCCATAATACCCTATCAGATGAGCTATTAATTCAGGCCTCCAGCCTCAATAATGCCGTTATCCTCGGTGATTTTAATGCCCGCCATACCCAATTTGGCGACACCGCGACTAATGACAACGGTAACAGGCTGTCATCTGCTCTGTTGCAGTTGCCATTATTGCGAGTCGCCAACAAACAACCCACATTCTTTGGCCATGTAGGTGCCTCAATAACAGACCATATCATAGTATCCGAACCCTTAGCCCAGTATTTCGATCGTGAGTGTTTTCTAGGCACCACGATCACATCCGATTACATACCCCTCTGGTCAAAACTTCATTTTGTCCAGCTCCTCCTACACCTCCTCAATATACAGTCATCAAAGATTTTTCTAAAGCAGACTGGAATGTGTTCTCCGATCACATCTCCAATAACCTTCCCACATCCAATATTCAAACGACCCAAGATCTCGAGAGAGCCATTAGAGACCTAACTTCCGTAATTGCGGAAGCGGTCGATACCGCTGGGCCACTTAAAAACATCAACATTTCTCACAAACCGCTCCCACAACACATTGTGAAGTGGATCAAAGAGAAAAGACGAATTTATCGTCAATTCCTGCGATCCAGGGATCCGGCTCTCAAGACCGAATATAATCGCCTAAACGCATTGATCAGGCGAGAAACCAACAAACATTCCGAAGACTCCTGGTCCAAAGCCACCTCCCAGC
This sequence comes from Vesta saturnalis, assembly GCA_036346205.1. NCBI lineage: Eukaryota > Metazoa > Arthropoda > Insecta > Coleoptera > Lampyridae > Vesta > Vesta saturnalis. The sequence continues at coordinate 10,129 of JARFJB010002229.1, read as the reverse complement.
TAGATTATAGAAATGGCAAACTCTTCTGGCAACAGTTCGATAGACTGACTAGAAGGAAAGTTAATCCTAAATCACACCTAACCGACCTTCAGGGCAACCTAATCTCCTCCGACCAAGGAAAGGCCGATTTCTTTGGTCACCACCTTCAAACCATTTTCCAATCCCCAGATGATCCCCAATTTGATAACCGCGTCAAGGCACTCCTCGAGGGTCGCCTTGATGAATTCCGAAACCTTAACCTTCCTGAACCCCAACTCGACAACGAGAGTCTTTTTATGCCCCCATTACGCCCGAACAGGTCCTCACATATTTCAAAAAAGGTAAAAATTCAGCCCCAGGTCGTGATGGCCTAAATAGAAAGATCCTCAGGCACCTACCCGACCCAACCCTCCGTTTATTTACCGAAATCTATAACAAATGCCTTACCCTATCGTACTTCCCGACGGACTGGAAATCGGCCTCCACCGTCATGATACCAAAACCCCATGCTGACCTAACGTAACCCTCCTCCTACAGACCTATATCCCTCCTGAGTTGCCTCGGAAAATGCTTCGAGCAGATTCTATCCAGGCGACTCAGGGAACGCCTAGAATTTAATGACTTTCTTCCCAACAGCGAATTCGGCTTCCGTCCCAATCGAACGTGTCACGATCCCTTGTTGAAGCTGCTTACAGAGACCACCAGAGCATTCAACTACAAGCAATGCAATCTGGCTGTGTTTCTGGACATTAAGGAGGCACATGACAGGGTCTGGCACGCCGATCTCCTGCACAAGAACCGAAACCTAAACATTCCCGATCCTTTCACCAAACTCCTATTTTCGTACCTGACTGATCGATCAGTTCAGGTCAAAGTGGGGAAAACCTACTCAGATCCTTTCCAACCCACAGCAGGCGTACCGCAAGGTTCTGCCTTAGCCCCGATCCTCTACACTATCTTCGCTTCCGATATTCCCGAAGTCACCCAACCCGGAGTAGTCGTAGCACAGTTCGCAGATGACACAGCCTTCTGGACGGTTAATCGGAACAGTGAAACGGCCTCCCTCCTCATATCCAAAACCCTACGGAACTTCTCCAACTGGGCCAACCGGTGGAGAGTCTCCGTCAATCCTACCAAGACCCAAGCAATCCTATTCCGCCATCCTCATTACACCGAAGATAAGTGCCCCAAACTTGCCTCCAAAAATGTGTCCCTCACTTTGAATCAAGAAAGACTCCCTCTCCAAGATAAAATCACCTACCTTGGAATCCTTTGCACTAGAACCCTCAATTGGCTCCCGGATGTTCAGAAAACCCTCAATAAAATTAGGAACCGCGCAAACCTACTGGGCGCCCTCCGGGGTAGAATCAGAGTTTGTCACCCCAAAACACTCATGCACACTTATAAAACCTACATCCGTCCTGTTATGGATTTCCGAGCTCCCATATACACTAACATAAACTCCAAACACCTTTCCTCTATAGCTTCCTGTGAACGCCGAATTTTCCAACGTATACACCGGTTACCCTTCAGGTACCCTAATAACCTCACCATCCATCACGACAATATACCACCAATTACCCATAGAATCCAAACCCTTCAGAGAAATTACACGCACAAAAGAATTTTCGGCGACACCGTCCCAACCAAAGAGATCCTGACCATTCCCTATAACTACCGATTTCCTAAATTCCCACGAAGGAATCCCAAATTAAAATTTAAACATCCTCCCGCTATCCTTACTCAACTCCTCGACGACCTCCCAGAGGAGATAGAAGAATCCATGGATAACATTCCTTATGCCCTCCGCATCCCCACGTTTATTGGATGACGACCCTAGCAAGACACCGGCCAATGCAGATAAGCACGTCAACCACGCCAAACCCACCACATATAACACGCACACTTAACCCAGTAACTCTCACTACTCAATTAAAATCAAATCTTTTTTTTTTTTTTTAACCCAAAAATAATCACACCTCATGATTGTACACTATACAATAACACCATACAACGCAACACAACAACAAGGAATGACCAGGGCTGAAGAGGAGAAGGACTCCTGAACAGTCCACAATAAGATAAATATAAGCAAATAATAAGTAATTACTAACACAAAAGCATGAGCATACTAACAAGAAAAAAAAATCTTATAAGTGGAGTTACTCTCGTGGCTTTTACGGCCTGGAAGTTTCTCCACCAGCACCTGGCGATTGCAGACCCGCTCCGAAGATAGGTGTTCTCGTGGCCTTTTTCCGTCTCGTAGTTCTCCTCCATCATCCTCCTATTCCTGGCATGCACCAAGAGTTACTTGCGATTTCGCTAAAGCGGTTTAGTATAGAATCTCTCCTATTGATAAGTCTTAAACTTTAAACACACTCACTAATACACCAGGCAAAGACGGCTTGTAAGATAGGAGCCCGATGTCGTATTTATCCACCACCAGATGGTGAGCGCAGGCAGAAGCCGTACGCCACAGTGTTCAACACTCAGATCGGCGTGTATTGCAAGATCTCCAGTTTTGTTTTATTTAAACACTTTCAACCTAGATACTTAGTAAAGTGTTTCAAGAACCCTGTAATTAACTATTTTACATCAATTCATTTGATTCCTGTATAAATTAACGTTTAAGTTTTCCCAGTTTAGTCTGCCCATCGAGTGATCAAGTTTTATTTCTGCAAATTGCAAAGATAATAAACGCCATAAGTTGAAACTAAGTTCTATTTCAAAAGCTTTTGTTTGTTGTAAGAAATTCTGATAAAAAATTTACTTTTCTTAAAAAAATCCTTGAGAATAGTTTAAAAGTGATATAATCTGTCGTATGATCAAGATTCCCAGTGCTCGTGTAGAAATAAATCTCATAGGTCGTAAGGATCTACCATCACCAGTGAGCCAGTACTCCAAAACCATCATTCGACTGCTTTAATTAATATTTTTCATTAGTTTTTGTTAATTTATCATTGTACATAATACCCTAATTAGTTAGTTTAGTTAGAATATCGCGATCACTCTGTACTTAGTAATAATTAGGTTTTGCTAGTTAAATCCGAGAGTAATTAAGATTTGCGTTCATAAATTGCCCCGAAACAATTATAAATAGTTAACGTAAACTTAAAGTAAAGATTATCGATTTTTGTTTATGTATTTGGAGGTTATAATTTTGTTTCTTGTTTGTATTTATTTTGTTATTATCAGATTTAAATATTCTAATTTGAAATGTTCAGATTATTCAGAATTGTGTCTATAGGAAGTACATGATAATACACTTTTTGGCGTATCATCAGTGTAACCAATTATTTAACCGAACCACGCCAAATCTCTGATTTCTGAAATAGGCCGAGGTGAAACTAAAATTAATTAGCGTCAGTAATTTACACTAATTACACCACTATTTAAAAATTATAAACTATTCTATGCAATTTTTGATACAACGCGTAATTTGGCTGAAAAAATTTCTAAGGTGGAATTTTTCAGATTTTTTGATATTGGTAGCAACCGCAATGGCGGTTGCTATTAAGGACACAACGGATACTTGCCAAGGAGGAATTACGTAATTCAATTATTCTGAATATAATTTTGACGGGATGTATAGCGTTTCATTTTAAATTATAGATTACTAGTACACACTTTTTTGGTTAAATATTTATTTATCTCAGTAAATGCTGGTTATCAGGTTTTTCTCTTAGTAGAATTGTTACGACCATATGCAACCATCATTGCGTTAAAAATTACACAATTATTTATAAAAAGATTATTGCAAATTCAACATCCAGCTTTAAAGTTAAATACGCGCCGGGGATTTTAGCCTCCATTACCTACTTCACTTGAACATAACGAAGGGCTTATCTATATTATTACTGATTTTCGGAAAATTCACCGCCAGCAATTCACCGCCAGCAATTCATCGCCTGTAATTCACCGCCTACGCAATTTATCGCCCCAACAATTAACCGCCAGCAATTCACCGCCGGAAAATTCATCGCTCCGTAACATATTTATTTTTATTATTTGAGGATAGCCTGTTAGAATTACCCAGGAGACATCACGTGGAGGTCGGCTTACTATAGTCTCCCTTTTTTTTTAGTTTTCTAATCTGAAGAGATACTGAAATGTGTTTATGTTTAGAGCGTGGTGTTGTGAGCGATTTCACGTAGGTAATCGAAGATATTCATATCCGCATTGTGATATGTAAATACCTGTATATTAATTGAATTTTCATTTACTTTTTTAATTGTTCTGTGATTAACCTACATTAACTACTAATTTATGAAAGTTCCATTGCTATGTCGTTAATGGCGTATTTGGGGATGGAATTCTTATATTTCATGAAGTTAAAAATAAACAAGTCATAGGTGATTAACTGATAATTTAGAAAGTTGGATGGTCTAAACTTACATTTGATTTCAACTGCAACTGTGGACTTGTGAATCTCGTGGTTACTGCTTAAGCATGCTGTTCAAGTTGTCTTAGTATTTTTGAATACTCAAGTTTAAGTCAATTGTTAGTTCCAAAATGGGTCACCAGTTTATTTCAACAGAAAAAGTCAAAAGAAAATTGTGCGAAGGTGGTCACTGCTTCTTTAAGGATAAGGCGATTGACGAAAAAACACATTGGAGATGTGACAAATAACAACAGACGAAGTGTCCAGCTCGCGTGACGACAGTGGAAGATGAAATCGTCAAACGCTGGAAAGAACATAATCATGCCTGTGATGCAGCTAAACTTGAAGCTGCTAAGATATTGGATGTTATTCGTGATTCTGCGACCAATACGAGAAATACGCCCCGTTTTATTTTATCGTCTGCTTGTGTGGGATGTAGCCAAGCGGCTGCTGCAAAACTGCCAAGTAGATACCATCAAACGAACCGTAAGAAATATTAGGCAAAGAAAAGATGACGGCCCTGCTATTCCGGGCATCGTAGTGAAATTATATTTCCCGAAGACTACAAAATGTCCTTGAACGGAGAAGAATTTTTGTTATTTGACTCCGGATACGGCGACGAAAATAAAATGTTAATTTTTTGCACTGCTGACCGCACGTTCAAAACCGTTTCGCATTTATTTTACCAAATTTTTACGCTTCATGGCTTTAAAAACAACCTTTCGTTACCTATAGTGTATGCTTTGCTACCGAACAAAAGCGAAATAACGTACGCTACTTTCTTCAGAAAAATTAAGGAGTTGCAACCATCTGTATCACCTGCTACCATAACAACAGACTTTGAGAAGGCAATGATAAACGCTGTGAAAACAGAATTTCCACATATTAGCCATCAAGGTTGCTTTTTTCCATTTCTGCCAAAGTATTTTCAGAAATATTCAAACTAACGGTTTAAAACAACGCTACGGAACGGACGTTGATTTTGCTTTAAATCTTCGTTTTCTCTCTGCCTTGGCATTTGTTCCGGTCGACTCCGTTGTTCAAGTATTCGAAGAAATGTGCGACAATAATATATTTCCACCCGAAGCGCAAGACGTCGTCGATTATTTCAAAGACACGTGGATAGGCCGTCCGAATAGGCGTCAGTAGCGAAGACCACCGCTCTTTGATCATGCCGTGTGGAGTTGTTACGAAGCAGTTTTGCAAGAAGTTTCAGCACACCATCCAAATATATGGAAATTCATCTCAGCTATTAAACGAGAGCAAAACTTAAATGAACTACGTATTGAGCAGTATTTAAGTGGAGAAGAACCTCCAAGGCCTAAGAGAAAATACCGTGACTGCGCTCAACGGCTACAAAGAGTAGTAGGTACATATCACAATGTAGATATGAATATTTTCGATTACCTGCGTGGAATCGCTCACAATACCACTCTCTAAACACAAACACATTTCAGTATCTCTTCAGATTAGAAAACTAAAAAAAAAGGGAGACTATAGTAAGCCGACCTCCACATGGTGTCTCCTGGGTAATTCTAACAGGCTATCCTCAAATAATAAAAATAAATATGTTACGGAGCGATGAATTTTCCGGCGGTGAATTGCTGGCGGTTAATTGTTGGGGCCATGAATTGCGTAGGCGGTGAATTGCTGGCGATGAACCGCTGGCGGTGAATTGCTGGCGGTGAATGCTGGCGGTGAATGCTGGCGGTGAATATTCCGGACACCATTATTACTATACCATTAGCATCTATCCATATATCGTTTCTAAAGCATTCGACACTATCTCCCACAATACTATATTAGAGATGGTTTCGATTCAAATTGTATTTCATTATTATTCAATTATTTATGTGAAAGAAGGCAGATGGTTGTAAGTGACAATGCACTGAACTACGTTACAGAGTTTCTCAAGGTTTCTATCCTAGGTCCCCTATTTTTCTATTTTAATTTACATTTTCTATCTACACCTCTAATATTATATGAAAAATAAGATTTTGCAATCACCTCCTATACACAGTTATTCTATATATTCTCCAACAAACGTATAAAAGTCAACAACAAAATCGATGTCGACTTAGATAGTTTTATTAATTACACTGGTCAACGTTCTCTGTATATTATCCCGAAAAAAGTAAGCTATTACTGAGATCTATTCATTAATGAACATGAATGAAGTGAAAATACTACCAAAAACTGCAAAACAATTTTACTACGTGAATCTCTTAGTTATCTTAAATTTTTGTAGTGCTGCGTATGATCATTATTTGTCTAAGGAACTAGTTAGAAGGGTATAGGGTTTATGGTCTTAAATAGTACGATCGAATTTCACGTAAATTAAAAGCTATGCCTTGGTTTAATATGGAACAAGGTCGTTTTCATACAATATAAGTTATTTGTGTAATTCACTTCCACTGAGTATTAAACATCTATCACCACATAAATTAAAAAAACTTCTTAAAACCTGCTGTGTACGTAGGTACCTTTAAGTTACTATACAGTGGTTCTTTGCGGACGCAGCATAGCGATTTCGATGGTAATTCTTGTATAATGTATATTCAATTACTAGCGCCCATAATTATTTTAGTGTAAAAGTGTAAATACTTTTTAATAGAAAATAAAATATTGCATCTATACACACTATTAATTACAATTTTCCGTCAATATTATTTAATTCTGATAATATTTAATTAATCCGTCTTCAGATAAATTTATTCAAATCATGTATGTTGAACAGAAATTGAAAATGATTCCTGTAGGTATTCATCAAATCAAATCTGGATTTTAAAGCATTAACAGCTTGAACTGCTGTAAAAAATAAAACTCTATTTTGAATTTTAAATTAGTATCTCCGACCTGATCATTGCCCGCTTTGTAAAGAAAGTTAACGGTTTTCGTCGAATTTTGTGACGCGGTTGGGTTAACCCGATATCAGCTAGGATGTCAATAACGTCGACGAGTTCCTTTGCATCACAAAGAGTTTTATTAAAAGACTTATCCGAACGAAGATACTTGAAAAAAATTGTACAATTTTTATAGCTCGTTAGCAGCCAATCATAGTGTTTGGTCTGTAGTAGCCTGCTGATCGGGTTAATACAATTTAAATGGTTTAATACAGTGCAACAGGTCAGAAGCCTTATCTCTTATAGAAGTGTCAATGCTAGAATAGTAATAAATACTTAATAAAGCATCGTAAATACTTACAAATTAATGCCTTAAGGGTTTTAGAGCTTCTACTCGATTTTCCCAACGAGTATCACTCAGTGGTTTTATGGTTAGTCGCTTAACATATTGTAATAATGTAGCTCATCAAAAGGTTGACGCAGCAAAAACAAGTAATTTTTTTGAAATATTTAAAAAATTGCGGCTGTTAAGACGCCTTTGCCATATTTTTGACGGGTAAATTTAATAAGTGACTGCTTCACGGCAAGTAAAATGCTAGTGAATCCATAGCCCATATTCTAAATTGTACCTCTGGTTCATCACCTTATATTGGCCCCGTTGTCCTAAGCCTAGTCTATTGTAATGGTATTTCCTAATTAAAACAGAATAATTTAATCTTAAAGTATGAATCTTTCCCCACCAGGTTTGGTGTCGAACTTGTAATGATACCATGAGTAGTCGAGCCCCACTCGATGAGTGGTAAATTTGTAACAGTTCGTCTTAGAATATTAATATATTCAGTAATAATATCAGAAGACTTTGGTATATTCGAAAAAGTATTAGAGTATACCGAGAATGTCGAGTGGTATTCGATCAGATTATATCATTCCTTTCTACTAATAAAAATAAAATCTGATCTTAGACACTGACTTGTTCATTGGTAATTATAAACTGTAAAATTATTATAAATTACGTTACATTTATAAGGATTATTTTCTTACGTACGTTGTTGTGTATGATCTGGCTGGTTAACGATTGTATTATCCACACGCAAATTCGAAATTATCTTGATATGCAGACTTTTTATCAATTGTAGGTATGGTTTTATGGAATGAGATGTGTTGTATCCAGTGATTTTTTATAATCTCTTGTTCGTTAACTCCCAAACTAGCCAAGGTACTAACGGTTGTTGACCTATTAGAATCGTTAGTAATTTTTTGCTTTTTTGCATCAATCCCAATATGTTCAGCGGTCAATTTTGTCCGTTTACAGGCTAGTTTTACTGCTGCAATATGATATAATTTCATGTCGAATCCGGAAGGTGTATTTTCGTCGCACTGTTCAATCATTTTGTTCAGCTTTTTAAGCGTTAATGGTGCAGAACTTGTTTTTTTTTCTGGTATCTATAAACATATATTTTATAAATCTCAAAAAGAAATCACGAAATAAGGAGAGAATACCTATAATTTCTTCCTCTTCGTATTTTTCGCATTCCTAGCTTTCAGAAAAACAAATGTTAAATGGGCCAATTTTTCGTTTACATTCTTCATGATACATTCGTTGAAGAAGTTTTGTAGTATTATTCCAAATGGTCTCAACAGATAACTCTTTGTACTCACTGCCATCAGTTTGACGCATATTGAAATCCCACTCTTTTATTATTATTGCCAAAGTTTCATTCGTCTGCTTTTAAAGTGTCACTAAGGTGAATTAGGTTTACATTATGACGAATTAGTTGATTTGGAATTTTACTGTAAGTTTGAGTCAAACAAAAACAGTCAATATGATTATGCCTACCCATAGAAAGACATGCCCTTATGTTATTTTGATTTTCACAAGCGATACCATCATAAATAAAATTGGAGTTTAATTTGCGCAATTAGGCCCAATCACATCTTGATTATCACTGAATGTAAAGTAACCTATATCCCTCATTGGAAGTAAGATTTCCTGTAAGTTTGTACTGGTTTTGATTCAATGACTGAAAGTATACGTATACAGGTTTAAATTTCAAACCGTTTTTCTCAGTAATCAGACTAATTATTGTTTGTTTTTCCGCAGTTGGAGGCGCCACATATAATACCACGTATACTACTAGGAAGTAAATTATTACGTTTTGAAGTACCAGACAGTTCATCAGTCATGATTTGGAATTAGAAGTTTTTGTTTCTGAGCAACTACTTTCATCGATAACGGATGAAATAAAACTAAACGAAAGTAGTATAGCTAGGCCGATCCTAAGCCACTTTTCTACTATACTTTTCTACGAGTGTTTCTGCTCAAGGTCATCACATTGCTTACGTACACGGTTTATCAAGGTCATTATCTTCAAGGTCACCTCGGCCACGTGGTAGGTGTGTAACCCCGCCTCTTCAAGGTCATGCTTGCACGAGTCCTTCAAGGTCACTAGAAAAGTTACTAGATTGTTGATTGTCCTGAAGGTCATTGCCCTCGGTCTCAAGCAAGTCTATGCATGTTTCAAGGCCACGCCCTATTCTGAGAAATCAAGAACAAAGGCGATCCATTGTTTAAAGTCTATGCTTTCAAGCCCACATGAGACAACAAAGACTATCTATTGTTCAGTTAGAAATAGATTGTTATCTCAATTCTAGGAAATAAAAAGGCGATGCATTGTTCAAAGTCTATGCTTACAATTTTCAAGGTAAAAGAACAAAAGCGATTCATTCTTCTGGTCGAGTTATAAAAATAAATTGTTATCTCAATTCTAGGAAATCAATAACAAAGGCGATGCATTGTTCAAAGTCTATGCTTACAATTTTCAAGGTAAATGAACAAAGACGATCTATTGTTCAGTTAGAAATAGATTGTTATCTAAATACATCTCTTTCGAGAATAAAGATGATCCATTATCAATGATTTAAAGTT